>CAUYPK010129248.1:0-40716 GCA_963574355.1 Loris lydekkerianus | reverse complement strand
AGAGGCCAATTAACAAAATTGTAGATAATTAGTAAAAGAAAATGAGCAAAATGGTAGAATATAAATGTCTTAATACAATAACAAGAAAATTCCAGGAAGGCTATGTTAACCAGTGTGATGAAAATGTGTCAAATGGTCTATTTCTTCTTTCTAATATAGTTCTAATATTTGAGTTTTCCTAAAAATTTTTCTCAAGTGATTTAAATCATTCTTTAGTATTTGCTTTAAATTAATGTACCTTTTTAAAATTAAGCTTTTATTTCTCTATTACAATAAAAAATGGGAAAGAAACCATTGTGTTTCACATCAGCAGGATAAGAAATTTAGCTGAGATGTATGCACTTCTTGCATTCCATACTAAACACATAGATTTTATTAAAATAACCTGGGAATTTTTAATTCAGTTTTTAAATTTTTTCTAATTGTGTTCTCTTTTTAAAATTAATACCAACATATATTATTTTATAACTAGGCTAACTATTTTGGATGCTCAATTTTCTCATATAATTTTTATATATATTTGTTCTCATCTATTAAATAATAGAGAAACTTTTCTAAAAATATTTTTCTAGGAAAGCTATTGGGTTGTCAACTTTCAAAATCATTGCCTGTCTAAAATTTTTTTAGAAGGCTTTCTTTTAAGAAATATAATTTAGAGAAGTGGAGGCCAAAATAATGGACTAGAAGCAGCTGCTCTTGCGGACAGGATTGAAACTGGTGAGTAGAGACCCACCTGCAGGTCCCTCACCTGAGAGCTCTGGGAATTCAGAGAGAGGAGGCAGAGGGGAAGGGAAGAAGATAGACGTGGACAAGCTGCTCTGCAGGGGTGGAGGTAATTAGGGAAGGCACCACACGGGGAAAGGATGGAGGGGAGAATCCCAGGCTCCACACTTCTCCTGGGGATACCACAGCTGCAGTGGCAGGAGGGCTCCTTCCTTGAAGTCAGCTTCCAGACAGATACAGAGACCTGCTGGAAGCCCTGCAGCTGTGTTACTCCAGAGAGAAGAGACAGCTGACTGTGAGCCTTGGGTGCTGTGGCTGGTGCCCTTACAACAACTTAACCTTGGAATGCTACTTTATTTCAGGGTCCAGATCTATGACTGCAGCTTCTCCATTTACCCTGGCCAGCCAGAGAGGGAACAGAGAAAGGTGGCCCTCCCCTGCGCCCAGTGAGCAGGCGACATGCACCCCACTACTGCAATTGGCCCTGGGCAGAGCAAGCGACCCACCCAGTGCAGGGCTGGCACCCAGTGATGTGGTCCAGGCAATTCTGCTCAACTGCACTTCCCATGGGACAAAGGCAGCACCCACACGTTGTGGGCCTGGAGGCTGCTATGCCCTGCACCCCTGCTATGCCCTGAGCCAAACCCTGCGCGGACCTCATCTGCCCATGCACCTGTCAGCTCAGCTTCCCAGGTCCATGCACATGTATGCTGTGCCCAGCAGACCCCCTCCATCCCATGCGTACTGCCCATCCTGCCAGCCAGCTCCACCTTGTCTGCGCACCTGGCACCAGGACCAGCCCTGCCCCAGTGGCTGGACCACAACCACAGGAAATGGGGAGGTGCAGCAGAGCAGCAGCAAGGATGGCCCACAGTATGACACAAATGTAACAAAATAATAACATGGTTGAGTTAAACCCCTTGAAATCTTGAGTTTGAATTAAAAACACCAGTGCAAACTCATGATGGATTTTTCTTTAAAAAAAAATTTTCTGGCTGGGTACAGGAGCTCCCACCTACACTCCTAACACTCTGGAAGGCCAAAATGGAAGGATTGCTTAAGGCCAGGAGTTTGAGACTAGCTAGAGCAAGAGCAAGTCCCCTTCCTTACTAAAAATAGAAGGAGGAACTGGGTGTGGTGGTGGGCACCTGTAGTCCTTGCTACTCTGGAGGCTGAGGCTCCAGGAACACCTGAGCCCAGGAGTTTGAGGTTGCAGTGAGCTATGATGACTCTACTGCCTTCTAACCCAGGCAACAGAATGAGAACCTATCTCAAAATAAAAGAAAAAAAGTGTTTCCTAACTCTACATACTAAAAAAGTCATGAAAGAATGGCCAAACCAAGCACAATGGGCACTTTTTGTACCCAGATTATGAACACCACACAGGATGAATAATAATATAGCACGGGATGCTGTAGTCATTTTTTTTCTTCAACATAACTCATGCCATGTCCTTGGAATCTTTTGATGACCTTATTTGAATTTTGACTGAAAAAAATTGGACAAAAAATATTTGCTAACATTTGTGTGGCCACTATAAATTCGAACAATAAATTTGACACTTGTTTGATGCTATTAAGGAAGTATTGTTAATTCAAGTGTTTAGAGAATTATAATGGGGATGCTTTAAAATTATTTTGTTTTAGAAATAAAAATTGAAATACCTATGGGGAAATAATATCATCTCTGGGATTTGCTTTGAAATAATTTGGGAGAAAGAAATAGGTTTAGGTATAGTTCTCAAACTTTTAGCAGTTTTTAACACAACTGATCACTTATTTATTCCAGAAACTCTTCTTCGGCCTCTTCACTGCGGACTTTGAGTTTTCCTCTAGGACCTCCGTGACCATTTAATCTTAGTCTTTAGGAAATTTCTTCTGCTCTACCCAACCCCTAAATACATGAATTTCTTATGATCATACCTGGGATTATATCTAATTTTTGTAATGTATTTTCTCATTAGTTTATTTCTTGTTTTCCAATAGCTTTAAGGTATTGGAAAAACTCTCACAAAAAACTCCCACATTTATATTTGAGGCTAAACTACTCTCGTATGTGGCATACCTACTTGAACACGTCCATGAATAAAATTCTTCATTTCTGCCACTGGCTCCCTTCTTTAATTCTGATAACCATCCCTTGAAGATAAAGAATAAAGTAACTCTCCCAATAACCCTAGTTTGCATCGCTCTGCTTTATTGTATTACCTACATCAAAGAAAAATCAAAAGTAACACTATGTTTACTTGCAATCTGTTTAGTTTTTATCTGACCACTAGAAGAGACTTTTTGAAAACATACATTTTGTTTCCTTTACTGCCTTATCTTTAGTACCTAAAATAGTGCCAGACACAGAGTGAAGGATAATATTTTGAATGAAAGAATAAATGTTGCCAAACTTTTGTTGGTTTTCTGAAAAACAAGCTGATATATATCAAAAGGTATGTTAATTATTAATAATTGCTTGCTTACTTAAGCTGCTTTATGTTTTGCAAATATTTTCATATTAAATGTCTCGTTTAATGACCATAGCAACAGTAGGCGTAGGGATTATTATTCCCATTTTGAAAGTGAAGAATACTGTGGCGGAGAAATCTTACGCTGATACGAAGCTGAGCTTTGACTCCAGGGCCTGTGATTTTCACAAGGATTCTGCATCATCATATCCATCCATCGTTCTTGCTTAAACAAATCAATAGACAAAGGCAATTAAAAATGCATTTTTAAAACAAAAAAGTTACAGTGTAATCCATCTGCTACCAGATGTCTGGATGGTCACAGAAGTATAAAACCATTTGAAGGCCAGCTGCTTTCTGGTACACTGGACTCAGCAATGGAGATAGCCAGGGTCAGCCTTGGTGAGAGGTATATTCCATTAAGCCTAGGATGACAGACTGGAGCATATCTTACCCATATGATCACTTTCTTTATGAACTCATTGAAAAAAATCATGAAAATGGCCTTGGTAAGTGACAAAAAATCAGAGTGAACATTGTATCTACTCGGTTATTTAGAATAGCCTTCACCATGGAGACTAAGATGAGCATTTACAGACTTAGTTTGAGAGATGTATCTGCATTTTTATTCCAGATCTTCTTGCCACTACTTCCCCAATTATACACTTTCCAATTTTCACAGCATGTGGCCAAACCATTAGCCATTTCCCATGCATTTGTATAGATTTCCTACCTCATTCCACCCTCCTTCGGGCAAAGTGGAGCACTGTGATGCTGCTTGCACATTGAATAACAATGTAAAGCCCATTATTTCTAGGAAGAGAGGGCAGGCAGCCAGCCACAGGAGTGGAAGCATTGTGGTGGGCATTTGTTGTGCTTTTTTTTTTTCTTTTTGTCAGTATTCAACTTCTCTTTCTAATGTCACCCTAAAAATTTCCTTGAGGAGCTAGTTCCTATCGAATTATGTTGAATAAAGTTATTTTAAAATACATTTTAAAACATGAAAGCCAGAAAGATGTGGCCGTGACCTTGAAACTTCTCATTTCTCATCTACCTTCTTTCGTAAGGGAGTCCAGGGAATTTGATGGAGAAGCTCAAAGCGCAAATAAAGGGTATGTGTCCAATCAGGGCATCTCCCGTAATTTGCTAAGAAACGCAAGAGCAGTAACTGGCAGTTGGACCACATGTCCTTTACAAAAAAACCTTAAATCAGTAAACAATTAGGAGAATGCAACTCTAAAGTTTCAGGCTTGTTAACAACCAGATTCCAAAATAATTGCTTTTTCTACAGTATGATTTTGATTCTTAGCCATATTTGTCCACTATTTTGCATCTATATAATATTTTATTCTTTATCACTTTGTTTTCTCTAAGATTTAGAAATAGGAAATCTTAAATTGCACAATTCTCATGGGTTGTTTTTTGTTGTTGTTGTTGTTGTTGTTGTTGTTGTTGTTGTTGTTGCAGTTTGGCTGGGGCCAGGTTCAAACCTGCCACCCTTGGTATATAGGGCTGACACCCTACCCACTGAGCCACAGGCACTACTCATTTTTTTTATATATCTATAAAGTTACACATAAATTTATTTTCTTCTTTGACATTTGACTAATGTTATTCTAGTTGTTCTAAGAGCACTAGCACGTTTCTGTGAATTTTAGTGAGAACCTGGTGAACTTTTAGGTTGTAGTTCCCACAGTGCTCTGGAAACAAAAATTTCTTTGGGAAGATACGCGATTGAATCTTCATAAAATATGCATTGCTTTATAAATCGTGATTACCAATGGAAGTGTATTATAAATCTTGCATAACAGTTGTAGCCGTTATTACGGGTACCGTTTATTCAGTGCTGTCTCTAAAAATGCAGTTGAAATTCCCCATTTGTAGGTCAGGTTAATCTTTCAATCTAATGAGATTTTTGTATTTATCCTCATCTCTTATAACTATGTATGATTAATTTTCTTCTGGCATTAAACCCTCTACCTTTAAGTTAGGTTTACATTCTAAGAATCCTTGCAATGAGTGTCTTTATTATAGATTGCTAGAACTGCTAAAAGGAATTATATTTTCACCAATTTTCCCTTGAATATTTGACCCATTTCTAGAAAGGTGAACCATTTTCAAATTCCCAGTGATTCCGAACTATGCCTTCATTCTGAAGCAGCTGTGCGCAATAAAAATGAAGGAAATTTTAATCTGCAAAATGGTAACATTTCACCCTGAAAAAATTTTAGCATCCATGAACATATGATTTTGTATATGAAAATTGGCAATTTAAAATGTTCAAATAGGTCCAAATTATTAAATGACTAACCTTCAGATCTCATGTTTCCATTAAGATTTAATTTCCTTTTCTATGAAAATAGCAAAAGCTCACAACTTGAGAAACAAAGAATATGCTAGACTTACAAAAGTTGTCCTTTGTCATATTCCTTCTCATTCCCAATTCCCCTCCCAACAATCAACTTTCACTCATAAGAACTAATCACTCTCATCTATTTTGCCTTTTTTGTATTTACATCTATATTTCAAAATAGCATGGTTACACTACTAATTACACAGAACCTCCATAGTTGACCACCTCCCTACACTGACCACCTCCTTAAGTTGACTTAATTTTCATAAACCAGACATGCACCACATATATGTACCAGTGCAATAGGTCTAGTTCCTTATGTTGACTTCTTCCATGTGTGGACCAGATGTTACAGTCCCCGGGGTGGTCCACCTACAGAGATTCTACTGTATTTAGTTTTCTCTTGAAAGAAGATTAGCTTCGGTATATTCCTTTCCTCATACACAATCACAGGTGTATTTGTACACTCCTCCCTCGTGCCCAACTTCCAAGTATGGCTATATCATCTTTTAGGGTTAAATTAGCACTAAGTGTTTACTTTAGTATGAACAGGTAAATATTGTTTACAGCTAAGCCCCTAAGTAAGCTGTCCTTATCAAAATTTTACATTTGCTTTGAAATATATATGTACTTAGCATTAAGTCATAGCAAGGGCTTCAGTTCTTCTCTAAATATATTTATCAGGTGTTCCAGCAAATATCACTTATTCATCAGGATGTACCTACTAAACCCTCTATATACCCATCCACATTGTATTGTTTGCTCTACGGATTTCATCTTAAAGCTTGTTTAATCAATTTCCCTGCAAATCCTTTTCATCTTTTTTTAGTAGATTTCAGAGAATGGGTATTGTGGAGGTAAAATGTTCACAATTTTACATGTCTGCAAAGGTCATTATTCTACATTCATAATTGATTTTTAATATGGGTGATCCAAATTATCAGCTATGAATAACATTTTCTCAGAATTTTGAAGCATTACTCTTATCTTCTAGTTTAGGCTGTAAACTGTCACCTAACGGGTACAATGTAAAGGTATAGGGCACATCTCCTCGGTGAAGGGCTCAATTACAACTTTACCTAACAAATGCAAACCATGTCACCTAATTGTATGTACCCTTATATTAATCTGAATATTTTTTTAATTTCTATAAAGAGGCAGATATCAAACTTTTAAACTTTGTGAGCCACCTAACGACCTCTGTTGCAGGAATTCAAATCTATGGTTCTGGCTTGAAAACGGTCATAGAGAATTTGCAAACAAAATGGGTATAGCTCTGTTCCAGCAAAACTTTACCGACAAAGACAGCCCATAGTTTGCCGTTTGCTGATCTATGTTCTAGAATTACTATAATTCCATTATGACTTTTAATTCATTCATAGGTAATTTTCTCTTTGAAACCTTTGAGGTTTAAAGGTTCTTCATTGGAACATTGATATACTGAACTATCCAGATGATACACATTCTCAGGCACTTGATGTTCCTTGAGGGAAAATTAGCGGGCTCCTCAAAGTGGGAAATGTTCTTATAATTTGGCAATTTCCTCCCATCTCTTTTTTTCTGTCCTCTCCTTTTGGAATACATTATTAGTTGAAAATTGGACCTTCTAGGCCTATTATTTTTAACTTGCAGTTTGTGAAAGTTATTTTATTATTTATTCTTCAAACCTTCTGTTTTAGTTCCTGTTACTTTTTTGGTTTTTTGCTTTTTTTTTTTTTTTTCATTTCTTACAGATGTCTTGTATCACGTTATCATTTTTTAAAAATTTCCAAGAGGTCTTTCGTGTTCTCTGTTCTTTGTTCTGAGGTTCCTTGTTCTTACTTCATATGTCCAGTCTTTAGGAAGACTTTAACTAGGATGTGGTGGTATGTCTGTAAGTGGGTGAGTATGTGTCGCGTACGTGTTTTTGTCTATTACCCTAATTGACTATGTTCTTACTCTTTCCCTATGTCTCCCTCCTTCCTTTCTCCTCTTAGAGGTTTCCCTGAAAGCTGATTTTGACTATTTCTTTTCTCATATTTTAAACTGGAACGATGACTGGAAGCTCCATATACAGAACATGATTAATCTTGACAAAGAGCTTTACCATAATGTGATCAAATTAAAAGCCAGGCATTTCATTGAAGACTCCAAATTTAGTGCAGGACTTTGGTGTTAGCCCGTTGAGTTTCCCAGAAAGGCAATTTTCCAACCTTTTACTGGGAAAATCACCCAGCTGAGAGCTTCCAGGGACCAAGTCAGAGAAAGGTGGTATAAGAATCTCAAATTCGGCATGTAGCTTTGCATCTTTAATCCCTCTGCTCCAGCGTGGCCCGTCACAGCCGCCAAAGGGTGCGCCAGTTGTTCTCAATCAAGACTTGTTTGACTCAACATCTACAGGGAGAAAATCGCACCTGTCTTCATGGATTGGAGAAAGAAAGCCATGTGAGGTCAGGGAGGGGTGGTCTAACTGTTAATTTCAAGACTTTCAGCTGATCTTCTGCTTTTAGTGCAACCTTACATTCTCCGTCCTGAGGCACAGGGTGCAACCGACTCCTCAGGCTTTTTAGGCATCTATAGGGCATATTGGCTTAGTTTTTCTTAGCATTTCTACCAGCAGGCTTAGATGTAAAATGTACATCGTTTTGTAAGTCAATTACCACTTATCCATGAACATTCCAGCATTGTTAAAAATTGGCCTATGTTTGTAATCTACTGTAGACTTATATTTTGTTTTATTTTATTTTTGCTTTTTAAGGATGCTTTTTAGTGTAATTCTAGTAGAATTTAAGGAAAGGCCAGAAAAAAAAAATGAACATATTTAATCTAACATGTTTCTCCTAGTCGTATTCCTAATTTTAGAAAACTCATACCTACACCAGCTAGTTAAAAATTCCTAGTGATTTACTTAGCAAAGAGAACTGGCAGGGCTGACAGGCAGGGCTATAAACTCCTTAATTGAACAGACTATGAATAATTCATCTCTTTGTCTGCAGCGTATAGCCTTCTACCTGGTTCATTGTGGATTCACTTTCGTATTTGTTTAATAATTAAGTTAAATTAAAGGAGATGTTTTAAGAATTAGCTTCTATTCAAAACTTATCCCTAATATAATATTGACATCATCTTTTTAAGCAGCTAAAAATAAAACATTTTTCCTGAAAAAAATTTAGCGTGTGGTAATGAAAAGAAGATTGTAACCAAATAGAGATGTTTGAGCCATGTGATACACATTGAAATGGAAAGGTCACAGAATGTCACTATCACCACAGGTAAGAGATAAGAGGAAAGAGAGGGGCCATGCTGTCTCCAGCCCCTGCAACTATGCCAATTAACTCCTCTGCAAAGGACGGCTCTATTGACATATTTCGGGAAATAAGCTATTGCCAAGAATGTCATAGGGATAATTTTAAGTAAATAAGTGGATTATCTTTTGAACCTCAATAGGAGCCAGGAATGGAAGGAGTTAGGACTACTAATCCTTAAGTAAAGTGATATTTAGAATCCAGGAATAGAGTTCTCTAAACCATCACTGTTAGGAAGACCTTGCCTCTGCTTTCAACCCTCTGCATTTATTGGCCAGTTTATTCTCTCTGGATAGGGAAGCATTGAAGATTTCTCTAAGCATATCCAGCTCATTACATAGGCCAGTAGTCCCAGATTCAATGGTCTCATATTAAACTAGCTACTAGCCAGAAGAAAATGAATCCCTTTCAACACATATAGTTCAGGGCTGTATTTTTCTCGTGTTGATGGCTTGGAGAGAGCAATGCTTCCCAATTTTGTACTAGATGCCTAAGGTTATGCTGCGTCAGTCAAATCACATTACGTTGAGTTACAGAGCAGATCTCTGGCTTTTTGCCAAGTCATTTGGCACCACTCAAGATGTCATCAATTTGAGTTACTTATACATCATTTCAGGAGATATTAAGATAATTATTGGCTGTTCTCAGAAGGGTAGGAAGCCAGCAAAGCACTCACTGAACCTCTGCATTCATCTATAAACTGAGGAATAGATACTTTATATCTTAAAACAATATAATTCATGCCATGTTGATGTATGCCCCATTTGAGTTTACATTCTATTATCCTACTCTTATGTTATATATTTAGGTAATTTATCCAGTTGACATTGGAATGCATGCAACTTGTATCTAAGATATTTTTGCTCAGTGATTTGCCGAATTTTTCTACTGAAGAATGTAATAGAGTATGTTGCACCTAGTCACACTACGTTAAAGAAACGTAAATTAAAAAAGACTTCAAAATTTGCCTTTTTAAAATCTACATGCATACAACCTCTGAAAATACTCTCCATTTATAGTAAATTTCATCCCAAAAGCTTATTCAAAGGCCGGTTGCCTAAAATGATATCTCATGTGGAAACAATGCAATTATGGACTCTCCAGTCTGGCCATGGTTCAATCCCAGGTTAGTAGCCATGTCTTATTTACAGTGTTTGTGCTATGAAGAAAGTTGTGATATCCCACTAGAGGAAGCATCAAGACCTCACTTCCTGACGTAATGCTCTTCCTGTCAGAGCATTTAATCTCTATACCTTTTTCTATGGGTTTTGAAGGCGCCAGGAGAGAGAGTAAAGAAGCCCAGTAATGCAGAAGCTCAAGCTGAACAGAAACAGGATGTAGATTAGCTCCTGAGAAAGGTAATTCATATCCTAAATCAGTAACTATTACATGAAAAAATGGAAATGGCACATAACTTCTTTACTCTTCCCTTAATTTTTCCTACTCTACCCTTTGAACTTTATGCTCCGATTTCCTCTCTTCTAATTACTTATTCAGTTTAACAAGGAGAGGATGTATTGTAGTTAAAAGCATGAATAATGCTTTTAAGACATTCTCTGTACATCTCTTGAATTTCTGTACATCTTGACAGCAGATGCACTTAAAGCCTCTATTCTGGAGTATCTTATCAAAGACATTTGTATAGTGAACAATCTCCGACAACAGAGATAATCCAAGTGTCTCTGGAGCAGAAAGCATATTTATTTGAGTCCAATTAATAAAGATAATGTCTTGATCCAGGGCCAATGCTGAACAAGTTTGCACCTAGCTCATTAACAAGATTGGAACTTCCTGAGCATGGGGTTTGCCTTAGTCCATTTGTGCTTCCATAAGAGAATGCCATATACTAGAACATTTATAAAGAATGAAAATTTATTTCTTACAATTCTGGAAGCTAGAAAGTCCAAGATCAAGGCACTAGCATGGGTATCTGCTGAGAGCCTTCTTGCTGGACTCACCCCATATAGTGAAAAGTGAAAGAGCAAAAGGGACTTCAACAAGTCCCTTTTTAATGGTACCGAATCTCATTCACGAGGGAGGAGCCCATATGTTCTAATAGTCTCTTAAAAGCTACACTTCTTAATACTATTACATTGGCAACACATGGATTGAGAGGACATAGTCAAATCATAGCTTGGGAGTTCCTAAGCCTGGTATTCCTTGGCTGTGATGCAAATCCACGGCATGCATAGCATCCACCTGGTCTACCTCCATGTTACCACCCCCCAGGACCTGGCGGGCATGTGTAACCAACAGGAACGTGACACTCGTGCAGCTTGCTCTGTCCTTCAACTCCTTCACGTCCAGGAGTCTCTTGTCTTTTGCCAACATCCATGAAACTGTGAGGAACTAAAATGTTAGTTGATGAATGGGGTAAAATCTTAGATATGACACTGCCACATCATAGGTGTATGACCTTGATAATGAAGATCTCTATAAACCTTTGGTTTTCACATTGAAAAACTGAAGTGAACAATCATCTTCACCCCCACAAGATTGTTGTGAGGTTTACTTGAGAAAATGCATAAAAAACATTTAGTGTAGTTTCTGACACTGTAAATGCTCAAAATAAGTTAACTGCTGTTGAGCTTTTATCATTTTAATATTTCAGGCTGTTAAAATATTTGCTCTTCTTATCTGCACATTTGTTTGGTTTTGAGGTTTTTTTGGAAGTATTTGTTCATCTTTTTTCTTTTGTTTTGTTTGACTCACATGAGTATTTGCATAGAACTGGAAGGTAAAAATATTTAACAAAATACAATGAGACCTGGGACCTGTATGTGTAAGCACCACATAGAAATTTGCAAAACCAGGAAAATGTGTTTATTGCCTTTTCTTTGAGGGATCAAGCCATGGTTTTAGTTGTAAATATGAATTAGAGGGAAATTGCTATCTAAAAGAGAAAAAGCCCAAACCAGTGAAATCAGAACACCTTAGTAGGGGAGCCCAGGTACTGATAGTGTCCCCACAGGGCTCCAGGTGACAATAACACTGAGCTGCGTAGAAACTATTGTTCTGGCTAAAGATTTGACTTTTCTAAGATAGATGTTGAATCTTGACTGGAAGCACTTGGAGAGCTTTAAAACAATATGGACGCCTCTGCTCCATGCCCAGAAGTTCTGATTTATTTGTCCTAAGTGAGATTTGGGCATCAGGATAGTAAAAAATCCCCAGGTGAATTCAATTTGTAGCTAATGTTCTAAGAAAAAGAGAAGCAAGAAGCTAAAGGCTTCTCCTTTTAAATATTCCAGGCAGATATGGCCAGGGTTTTAAGAAAATCACAAAAAATCAAGAGGAGAAATCTACCCTTTCTTACACCTCAATGTCAATAATTTCCAACATCAGGTTGAAGACTTTAAAAACCGTGAGTGTAAATCAACTGGCTTTGCTTTTAATGAGGTCAGAGTGGTCCTGCGATTCTTCCCTGGATTAAAAGAAAAAATTGTGGCACATTGTCAAATAAGCATTGTATATTTCTATGTTGATGATTTAAACAATTTCTGTAGCCAAATATGCTATAGACATTAGTCAGACAGTTTGTATAGACAAGTCTGTAGTTGATCCTCTTGATTTGGAAAGGTTATGTTTGTTTTGAATTAAAGCACCTTTGTTTTTTACATCAGCATGTTTTACTCATATGTTTGTAAAACATGATACAATCCAGGGTAGCAAAGCCAAAACGGGACTGTTACTGACTTAGCTGAAAAATAAACAGTCTCATCTAAACCAGCCAGTTTTAGACCACCCATAAGACAAAAGTTTTCTATGGATCCTTCGAGCTAAACATGAATGTTTAAGCCATAAAAATATAATTTAAAATCAAATGCCATTTAAAAACGAGAAACCTCCCTGGTGTACCTATGCCACATTTTATTAATCCACTCACGTACTGATGGGCACCTGGGTTGTTTCCACATCTTTGTTATCATGAATGTTATACGCATACACACGTATCCCTGTAATACTCTCAAGTAAAAAAAAAAAAATATTGTAAGAAGAATAAAAACTAGAAACCTGTGGAAACAATTTAGAAGAAATATTATCTAAAAAATTATTTGGTGAGCAACTTCACAATTGTCTTCCCTGCCCAAATGAAAATATAATGAGCAAGACAAGTTCATCAATAATGCTTCATCTTATTCCTTATTAACAGCATTAAAAAGAAAGGATATTAACATTTGAACTGTTTCTCCTACAATATGTCAGGCACTTTACGGACATCATTTCATTGTTATGCACACCACAGCCCTGTCAGGTAGATACTGTTATTATTGAGGCCCATGGAAATTAAATTTCCCAGTATCCCCACCCTGTCTGGGGAAGGCAGAGTGGATCCTGTCAGCATGGTGTGGAGATCTCGGTCCTTCCCATTACATCACTCAATATTAACAACAAAATTACCACACCAAAACACTCTAATGGGAAGAACTGGTTCTTTGATTCATGTCTAATCTAGCCTATGATGTCTGGAATCATGAACTGACGAATAATGAAGAAATCCCTGGACCAAGAGTTAGACTATCTAACACCTCTGCTCAGCATAACAGATGGCGATCTTGGGCATGGAAAAAATTCTTTGAGCCCCAGTTTTCTCATTTGTAAACTGGAGATTCTCCTATCTTATTGGTTTCCTGCTCTATGTTATTGTGGAGACAGAAGTGCTAATGTTTGGTTACCACAAAGAACTAAACAAACATAGGGGAGCATCACCCCAGGAATCCTCCAATATGGATGACCTAGGAAATACAAATTTTCCTTAAACAGTCAAGAAAAATATTTATCAAGACATTGAGTAAAGTAATATTCAGAATGAATTTCCAATGGCCTCTCCTACCACATAAAACTTAAACCTCACTGTCAAGTGATGACGCTCTAGACAGAACTCAGGAGATTTCCCAGGGTTCCCGGACTGAGTGGCTGTAGGTGTACAAAGCTACAACCCCTCATTAGGCATCACTGGATTTTATATTCCCTTATTAGGCTTCCTCTCCCAGGATTTCTCCTCTATTGCAGCATATTTTTTAGTGAATT
This sequence comes from Loris lydekkerianus, assembly GCA_963574355.1. Classification (NCBI taxonomy): domain Eukaryota; kingdom Metazoa; phylum Chordata; class Mammalia; order Primates; family Lorisidae; genus Loris; species Loris lydekkerianus. The sequence goes on along the minus strand of CAUYPK010129248.1, from coordinate 26,870 downwards.
TTTTTTTTCCCCTAAGTGCCTGAAAATCAAAAGATCAGCTTTCCTGTTCTAGGTTAACCATATTCTGACCATAGACATACCGGCAAGTAGGTTTACCTCTGTGGACATCAGCCTCTCTATACAGAAAATACATCGGGTAATGTATACAATTGCCAGATAAAATACAGGAAAGCCAGTTAAATTTGAATTTCAGATGAACAAGATTTAATACTATAAGTAGGTCCTGTATTTTTACTTGCTATATTCAGCAATGCTAGCTGAGTGACTTCTCAGATTCTTCACTCTCAGCTTGATATTACTTCAGAAGATACAAAATAATAATAACAATACCCAATAGCTGACTTATCCAAGGTTTCCTCTGTGTTGGGCACTATTACCACTGCTTAAATAATGTATGTCATCTAAGTTAGTCTTCTACAAAGCCCTGTGAAAAAGTATGCAGTCGGAGGGGGCACAGTCCATAAATCTTCACGCACCTTCAAATCAACTGTAAGACCTGTAGACTCAGGTCTACCCTTAGTATTGAGGACCCTCTACTACCCTTCTAAATCATAGAAGCACTCAGACAACTCAGTGGAAACTGCTATGGTTAACAGTTTATTAGGGCTAAAGAACACAGATTAAATCGGCCATGGGAAGAGGCACATAGGGCAGAATCCAGGAGGGTTTTCAACATTGAACTTCCAGCTATCATGTCCTTGTGGATTCGTGGGCAGTGTTAACTCCTCCTGGCAAGGATGCACAACAGTACACACAGAGCATTACTGAACAGGAAAGCTCTCCTGAGCTCTGGCCTCCAGAGCCTCTACTAGGGCTCCATCGTCAACTGCCCATTGGCTAACCTCAGCTTCCAGCCCCTGCATAGGTCAAGCTAAAACCAAATGACTCAAAGCTCCCACCATAAATCACATTTGGAGACTTTCTGTCACGGTCCCAAACCACCAGGTAAACAAAGACACTAGTATCAGGCAGGACAATCCAAGGGCTTGGAGATAACCTCCAGTAGCCAAGGGCACAGGGGAGACCTCTCCATATGCCAGGGTAAATTCTTTACTGCACAGATATTAGTAGTTGTTCTCATTTTAAACATGAACAAAAAAAAAAAAAAAAGAAAAAAACCCTGAGGAATGAAGTCAAATGACCTACCCACAGTTGTATTAGTAGTCAGTAGCAGAGCTGAAATTCAAATTCCGAGCCTGTGCTTCGGTTGCAACCACTCCACTGTGCCAGACTTGACATGGAGAGATCCAGAATTGGGTCCCAATGATTGCTTGATTATCCAGCCGCTGTTACTCTCAAACCAAGCCATCAATTCCTTTTAAACGAAGCCTTATCCAACTCAAGTAGTTTACCATAAAAAGCCTAGTTTTAGTTTCCTAAGTCCCTAATTAGGAAGACAACCAAAGATGATTATTTTCTTCGACTCAAAAAGTATAGAACCCCAGCTTCGTCAGCTACCACCGCAAGTGAGAACAGGGGAAATGCTTTGGAGGCGGCGTGGGCAACAGGCAAAGCTAGCTTGGGTTTAAAGTTCCTTTGGTCTATTTAGCATTAAAACAAAGCAAGAGAAAACTTTCCTTAAGAATGACCTAGGTTCTCAGAAGAATTGCCTAAGTTTAGGGCCCAAAGCCATTGCTAATTTTATTTGCATGACCATTTATTTGTGTGGTTCGCCTTAGGTTTATCTCTAATAGTGAGTTCTTGAGAAGAGCAAAATGGCTTAGACTTATAATCCTACACTTTAAACCAAAATAACATCATTGATAAAACACAAAAGCAAACACAGGTATATAACATACTGCCACGGAGTAGAGAAAACTGAGGGCCACACAGGTGCATGGGGAGGCCAGAGTCACGCAGCAAGTGAGTGGCCAACTCAGGACCAGAATTAAGGTCTCCTGATTCAGAGCTCAGCAAAGACTGTGCCACCTCCTTTGATGATGGACAAAGAAAAGGAGGGTCAGGGAGAGGAAAAGAGGGAGACGAAGAAAGGAGGGAGGAGGGACGGAGGGAGAGAAGAGAAGAGATCTGTGCTCCAAATAACAGAAAATCAGCTAATAGAAAATGTATAATACAAAGGAAGACATCAAGCAGGCACACAGTCAAAAATATAAATAAAAGCTTAATAACTTAGAAAGGTTTTCTGAAAACAACAGTAGACTTTTAGTTTTGCTATTGTTTAAATTTACCTTTTTCTTTAGACAGCATTAATATGATGGTCTCCAAAAGAAGTGTTTTGTTATTTGGACTGTATTTTTTCTTTGTTTTATTGGATTGTTTTTATCGGAAGATGTGTTAAAAAGGTGAGAATAAGCCAGACATTGTGGTGGGCACCTGTAGTCCCAGCTACTCGGGAGGCTGAGGCAAGAGAATTGCTTAAGCCTAAGAGCTGGAGGTTGCTGTGAGCTGTGACTTCACAGCACTCTACCGAGATCAACAAAGTGAAACTCTGTCTCTAAAAAAAAAAGGTGAAAATAGCCCACATCACAATGTCTCAAAGCTGCAGACACTGACAGGGATGTGGAGAGAAAAGAACACTTTTACACCGCTGGTAAGTCTGCAAACTAACACAACCTTTTTGGAAGTATGGAGAATCCTCAAAGAACTCAAACCAGACCTCCCATTCGATCCTGCAGTCCCATTACTGGGCATTTACCCAGAAGAAAGAAAGAATCCTTTTTATCATAAGGACATTTGCACTAGACTGTTTATCACAGCTCAATTTATAATCACCAAAATGTGGAAACAGCCTAAATGCCCACCAACCCAGGAATGGATTAACAAGGTGTGGTATATGTACACCATGGAATACCGTTCAGCCATTAAAAAAGATGGAGACTTTACATCTTTTGTATTAACCTGGATTGAGGTGGAACATATTCTTACTAGTAAACAATCACAAGAATAGAGAAGCAAGAATCCAATGTACTTAATACGAGGGGAAGGGGACTGAGGGATGGGGAGAGGGGAAGAGGAAGGGGATGGGGGGTCACAGTGTATGGCATACCTCTTGGGGGTAGGACACAATTACTCAGTGTAACCTAATTCTTTGTACCTTCAATGAATCCCACACAATAACAAAAAAAGAGGGGCAGAAGTGGAATTTGAGGTGGTAAAAGTAAAAGAATAAAAGGGCTACTTTGTTCTTTTTTTTCTAGCCTTGAAATAGTTTGACAACATATGACCACTTAAGAGTAGTTTAATGTTTAATCATCAGTATACCACAGACACCAATATTTTGGCTCAAACATCAGCCAATCAGCACAGATGCTGGTCAAACATCGTAGGCTTGGATAAATCAAATACTGGTGCACACTGAGCTAAGTGTGTTTTATAATTTGTAAGTCCTAGTATTTAAAAGTACTTACTTTGAATAAGCGATAATATTTTATAAACATGCTAGCATGCTTAGTCTTCACCACTTTCCATATTACAGATGAGAAAACTGAGGCCTAAAAAAATATGGGTTTGGCGCCATAGCTCAGTAGTTAGGGAAGTGCTGGCCACATGCACCGAGGCTGGTGGATTTGAACCCAGACAGGGCCTGCTAAACAACAATGACAATAATAACATAAAAATATCCGGGTGTTGTGGCAGGCACTTGTAGTCCCGGCTACTTGGGAAGCTGAGGCAAGAGAATCACTGTAGCCCAAGAGTTTGAGGTTGCTGTGAGCTGTGATGTAACAGCATTCTACCAAGGGTGACATAGTGAGACTCTGTCTCAAAAAAAAAAATTGGGTAACTCCCCAATATGTCACAGCTAATAGTTGGCAAGGTTGGAACTTTAACCCATGTCTAGAACTTCAGAACCCGTAATATGTGTATTAAGCACTTAACATTATCTCACATATGATGACATAATAAGATGTATTGGCCATTGATAAGGATATTAGTATTGTTTGAGTGGTTTGGCTTGGTTTGTTTTAGTTGCATTTAGTTTTAAGCCCACAGTCCCAAAAGAAGATTGTTGTAATCATTCATTACTTTGGCTAAATTGTTTTGCATCAAAGCAAAGATGTTTCAGCATATTTAACTTGTCAGCCACAATTTTATAGATGAAATTTCACATAATAAAAAAGTAAAAATATTTTAATAAATTATAATTAGCAGTTAGAAGGTACTTCTCATCTCCAAAGTTCAGGAGCATTCAGCTTATTAATTTCCTCAGACTGCCACAATTATTTTCACAGGCAGTTGGTAAGTAAATTCAGAAGTGAAAAAGATGATGGGCAAGAGAGAGCTATTTCTCATGGGAGCCAGCATCCTTACATCACACTATAACCTTGTGTACCTGGCTCGCCATACAGGGTGGAAATGGCCGGTTTGTCTTCTACGCTGAGTCCAGCTGTGCTCGGAGACTGGGTGCAGCTAGACTTGGATTCATGGGGAGGCAGAAAGCAAGCTAATGCTACCCTTCCCCTGTAGATGTTAGGGGATCTAGTGCTTTGGGCAGGAATCATTCCAACACATGGGTAAACATGAAGGATAAACAGTATTGAAAGAAAAAGTATCACTGCAAATAAAAAGGCTGACATTACCATTGAAACAAAACCTGATAACAGCTTAAAGAATCACTAAAGAAGAGAGGATTCACATATGAAGAGGGTATTTAATGGGAGACCATGTAAATCATCATTTCTTTATTGGTTAGACTTAGACACAGCCTATGCCTTGTGTGGTTTGTGCAGAAATCATTACAGAAGAAATGCTAAAGAGTCAGTAATAGATGAAAGAAAATAACCTGGAGATGAGAGACTACAATCGATCTTCCCTGTGTGTTGGTGTAAGTCAAGGGTGGAATAACTCTAAAAGATTTTCTTTTTCCAGTCTTAGAAGAGACAATCATTTACTTGCAATACAAGAACAGAGCATTTCTAGACCATCACCTGTGTGGATCTAAGTCAGGTACCTCAGTCCTTATACTGAGCAGGACGGGGATAAAATAAGGAGCAAGTGAAAGAACAAGATCCCAAGAGTTGGACATATTCAGAAATCATCAACAATCAGCCATCTCACATCCATATTGGGACATGTGGCTTTAATGGGTTGGGTTTCAGTGGCTCTCCAAAGGCCTGAATTGATGAAAATCATAAATCTGCCAGTTTTCATGAAAGCACTGTGTTCTCACATACAATCCCCTAAAGAGTTCGTTCATCAACATCCAAGCTCCAAAGCCACCACCCCAAGGGGACTAGACCCAGGTTCCATGATAACATCAAGGTTCCATCCAGAGACACCTTCTGGCCATTTTGGATATTTCTACAGATTCTGAGGGAATCTAGAATATGTCCTTTTTAACACAATGAAATCAGACTAACATTTTATTAAATAAGTGCATTATATGCGAGCACATGACTATTTTAAGGAAATAGGCCACCCACAATTTTTTTAAAAGACATGTCAAGACAAAGTCAAGTCCAGTCCCGTAAATAAGTCTCAAGCCAGCCCAGATTAGGTTGATTGTGGTGGTAAATAGCAATGGCTAAAATTCTATGTCAGGTTTCTACCGGTGTTTGCATATGGGAAATAAATAGATTTAAGAGAATCAGAGTTGAGGATAAGTGAGCCTCTTCGTTTAAGGGACAGAAATCACCCCCACCAAACTTCCCAGAGATGGCCTCAACTGCTATGGCAACCCTCAGCCAAGCTGAAGGAAAATATAATCCTGTCTGGACCCCAAAACTGAAGCCGATGCACAGAAGTCAACATCGCCACAGAACAAAGACGCCTAGAGTCTCAATAATTTATTTTGGAAATAGCAGATTGGTTTTGAAAACAGAATTAAAGTTATCATTTCACATCAAGATGTGTAAGTGGAAATTTTCATTCTAAAATTTGTCAATTGTTATGTTTTTAAAGGCTGTACTCCGTGTTCAAGTACTGTTTTAAAGGACAAGTGTGGCATGAGCCCTAATTAATCAGGAATGACTCAAAGGCCACACTGGCGGCTGACATTACAGCTGTCATGCAGTCCAACAGCGCCTACATACAGGGAGAGACACGGTGTTGGAGAAGTCTAGGGACTGCAAAGTGGGCAACAGCAGCTGAACCATCAGGAACAGAGGCAGCGGGAGAGGGGAGAGCAGAACATAGGTATCTAGAGGCCTGTATTCAACGTTACCCCATGTTAACAGTGTGGAAATTCCTGAAATTTTGAAAGTTATAGATATGAAATTCAGTAATTTAATTTTCATTTTAAAAATATTAGATTTGTTTTACAAAAATATTACATCAAAATTTAAACATGAAATTCAATTTCTGCTAAATTTTTGTACTAAATGTCTGGAGGGCATTTTATTTTGATGTAGTAATAACAGCTGTAATATTTTCTTCTTTCTTTTTTTAACCTGGCTTACTCTTGCCCATCCTTATTTTCATCTTTGGATAATTAACAGTAATAGACTGGAGTTAATTCCTTCCCATCTTCCATTATAAATTGTTTATAAAATACAAAACAGAAATTTGTAGAAATATAAAAGACTTTTAAAAATGTTAAAATGGTTTCCTTTTTCTCTCAGCTAAAAAAAAAAATCCTTATCAGTATTTCTATTTTACTTTTTTGAACTGTTTTGTGGAGATGGGGTTTCACGGTGTTGCCCAGGCTGGTCTCGAGCTCCTGGCCTCAAGTAATCATCCTGCATTGACGTCATGATGTGCTGGGATTGCAGTTGTGAGCCATTGAACACAGCAATATTTCTGTTTTAAAAACCGTCCTAAACATGCACTTGAAAGAGAAAAAATTCCACCATGGCACATTCCCTGACAATCATGCTAAATTTTTAGAACATTTCTTTCTTCATCTACTTCTCTTCCTAGATTTCAGTTATTTTCTAGAGTTGCATTTTGTTTACACATAATTGAATATTATTTATATAACTCTGTTTATATTTTATAGTTGTATAGGTATTATTTATATATATTCAGAACCTCATTCCTTTTTACCAGTAGCTTTTAATGAAATTAAAAGTGAGTTTTGAAAACATTTGTAAATAGCTGCATAATATTCCACTGAATGAATAAATCAAGGATGTGGTGCCACAGCAATGACCTTACTGCCAGTATCTGCTGCTTCTCTTCATTTGCGATGTCCTGGCAGTGAGATTGGCTATACCCCAGATGGGAGGGATGTATGTCCCTTCTAAGCCTGTCCCCTAAAACCCTGCTCATCTTTCCTTGTGTTCTCTCTTTCCTCTTTTCTCAGCGGGAGAGAGAGGATCAAGCTCAAGGCTCACAAATCCTAGGGAATGGTTGGATCATCACATAAAAGGCCTTAAATACCTCATTGGCCTGTGACTTGAGCAATCATTAGAACTTTATCTTATTATATCACAAAGATGGCTTGTCACATCATCAAACTCATTCTGATCGATGCACAGCTGGTTTTAAAATTTTACCTTTTTAACGTATTGGTCACGGGGTTGTCATGGAGCGCACCGCTCAGTCTCTAGGAAGAGCAGTGTAGGAGGAAGGACGGGTCACCGACGGCCCAGCCCCTGCTCCTCTACCTCTTCCCTGGTGCCTTTGTCAAAGCCACAGGTCTCTTGGGCTGCTACCAGCCAGTAATTGAGCGTAGGATTACTCTTAGAGCTAGTATGTTTCCATCTAAAGTAGAACCCCTAAAACTTTTTGTTCCAGGATGCCCCATCCACCCGGTTAAACTTTCAGGGATCTGCTCCATCATCTGAGGCTCTTCTAATCCCTCCTTCCTTCCTTCTCTCCTTTTGCTGGGGCCAGATCAGCATCTTGGTCTAAAGGTTCTTTTTTTTTTTTTTTTTAAGACAGAGTCTCAAGCTGTCGCCCTGGGTAGAGTGCTGTGGCGTCACAGCTCACAGCAAATTCCAACTCTCTTGACTGTAAATGATTCTCTTATCTCAGCCTCCCAAGTAGCTGGGACTACAGGCACCTGCCACCATACCCAGCAATTTTTTTTACTGTTGTAGTTGTCATTGTTGTTTAGCAGGCCCAGGCTGGGTTCAAACCCACCAGCCTCAATGTACATGGCCACGCCTGACCCTCTGAGAGCTACAGGCACCGCCGGTCAAAAGGTTCTTACCAAGTTCCTATTCCCTTCTTTATCTTTCACATGGATTTTGTACACTTCCTCTACCTGTAGCATCCAAACCGATGTAGATTATTAAAAAATGAGCTTCAAATATAATTTTTAGAAGAGATTCTTCAGCAGGCAATATAAACATTTTATGGTATTTGGCATATGTTGCCAAAGGATATTTCAAATTGTTACAATTAGCTCTAATACAACAGCCAAGTGCTTATATTGCCACATTCTCCACAGATTTAAATATTCCAATTTTTAAAATAAAAGTCTTTTACTAATTAGAAGGGGAAATATTATCACTCATACATATTTCACTATATACTTTTTTTGAACCTCGTGAGTTTGGGCACAATTCTAGATATTTATATGTTAACTGTATTGCCTCTTTTGTGAAAATTCTACTGGTATGTTTTGTTCATTTACTTATTGTCGGTCTTACCCTATTCCTGTTTGTGACAATTAAAATTAAAGTTAAAATTCATAGTCCTTTAGTTTCCTTTACAAGAAATTTAAATTCATTTTAAACAGAACTAGGATAAAGAGAATTTTTTTTTTTTTTGTAAGCACATAAGTGTTACATGTGGTTAAAGATAAAATATGAGCTGCTTTTCAATAGTATGTTTCCTGTGTTATAACTTCTTTCTTTCTTTTACCAGAATGTCAACATTTATTCTTTGGTAATTTTAAATGTTAGCAGTGAAGTATGTGTTGAATCGTCTATTAGGGAAAAGATAGAAAACTTTGCTAAAAGATACTTAAGAAAATATTGTATTTCATATTAAGAAACTTTTATTTTTTTTATTTTATTTATTTGTTGACTATATTTTAACCATCTTCTGTGTCTTCAAGGAGCAGAATTAGTTGTGAAGCTTCAAGTGAAAAACAAAAGATAGCATAGGGAAAGTTCAACTCTGTATACAGAATGTCTACTGAATCACTAAATTAACTGGCCCACACACCAGAACCTTTATGTCCTGAGGTTAACATACAAAAACAGAAAATAATATTATGAACTTGTACCCACCACAATGCTTAAGAAATAAACATTGCAAATCATTCCAAGCACTGTGTATAATCACCCCAGTTTCTGTCCTCTTTACTTTCCCCCAAGTTAGCCACTATGATGAATCTAATGTTCATCATTCTTCTACTTGTTTTTTATGCTTTCAAAGTAAATGTATCTGCTTCAACAAACAATATACACCATTGTATTAAATTATTTAAATTTTATATGAATAGTATCATAAATGACATATCCTTCCACAACTTGTTTCTTTGCCTTAATATAATTCTGAGATTTATTCGTCTTGCCAAGTGTAGCTGAGCTCATTTTAATCCTTAGATAGTATGTTCCTACCCACGGGTGGTACCTGTGGTTCAGTAGCAGCAGAGTTCACTGGCAGTCCACTAGAAATGCAGACAATGAGGACTTACCCTCGACCTACAGAGTCAGAATCTATATTTTATCTATATTTTAATGAGGACCCTGTGTGATTTAGATGCACACTAGAGTTGGAGAAATACTGTCATGGAATTCCATTGCATTCACATTTCACACATTATCCATTCTCTACTAATGTACATTTAGACTATTTCTAAATTTATAATATACTGATTTGGTATTTTGCTTGTTTTTATGTTTTCGTGTTCAAGGAAACTTCACCATACACAAAACAGTAAATTGCTTCCTGAATGGTCCTCCTTTAGACATGGAATGATTTACTGAGGGAGTCAACCCAGGATGAGGAAGACTAGTTGACTAGTTAACCTGTGTAAACTGCTCAGCAGCCCTGAATGTGCATGATAGGTGACTTTTCTCTTCAACATTTCTTACTTTTACTAAATTGAATAAAATTGTGCATTTGCTGACCAAGGTCAGCAAGTGGTTCAGTATCACAAACTGTCGTGGTTTCTTCACCCTCACATCTGTTACAGTAGGCAGTAGCTTATAAAGGTAAGAAGGGGGCATTTAGTTACTAGTCCATCATGTTGATAGAGGAGGCTCATGGACCAGGCCTATGACACCCTTTCAATGGCCCACTGCTTCCTCTCCATCAAGCTTCACGAAAACACAAACCACTACCAGAATTGTCTCTTGCTCTTTAAATGACTTCTGGTTTAGCTAAAATTGCAAAGTCTCCTTTGGTGATCAGATCTAACTCGGGGTAAAGCAGCTAAGTTCTCGTCAGGACTGATTGCTCCTAGCACTGAGTATTTTTAACTCCCCTCCTCCACTCCAACATCTTCCATTTTACAAATTAGCAAATTGGCCCCAAAGAGTATAAATAGCTTAGTCAATACCAAGGTTGCTCTGGAAATAATCAGCCAGAGTTTATTAAAAAAGTCAACTTAGGAAAAATATCTGACTTCTGAAAAATATCACTTAGGAAATGGCCTCACTGATTTGATGCAGCACAATTCAAGATGCGGTCTCAGCAATGAAGTTGCAGTCACAGAGCAACCAGGACCTATCACCAAAGAATTACAAAACAAAAGAAAAGAAGAAGAAGAAGAAGATTTGGCTGTCCAAACAAGGTAGACTAGATCAGAGAAATAGATATGATTGATTGATTGATTGATTGCATGAAGGCAAAATCTACAAAGTCAACTATTATTAATGACTTGCTAAAGTGGACACCTTTAGTTGACGGTAGAGTTGGAAAAATTCCATGAACCTTACTGCACAAGAAACTCAATCAACATGTTCACCACCACTAGGTTCTAGTCCTTTAAACTTTATCTTATTTTATCTTTAAAATCATTCTGTTGGGTAATATATGATCATCCCATCTTACATACAAGAAAGGTAAATATTAGCAAAAAAAACACAAACCAAAAAAAACTGAGTTTGCTCCCGGGGAGATTTCTGATTGCAGGTTCAGCTCTCTTTCCTATATACCTCAGTAAATAGGTAGCAAACATACCAGCCAGCTGTAGATCCCCAGACTCGCCAGCCCCAAAGAAGCTATATTAATAGTAATTATTTAAATTACTCTATCCCTTGGTCCTTTTTCTGCTCAGGTTGGGATTCATCCACCTGCAAAAGAACTAAAGTGTTTCTTAAAGACATGATCCTGCAAATGTTGGCTCCCTACCTGGACACAAACTCTGACATGTTTCTTCCTGCCAGGCCTCTGCTGGGTGCCAGGTACAATCAGGTCAGACAGGCACTATCATTTTCAACTTGAACTTTGTTCTCTTGTATTATAGCAAAGAATCAATCTCTCTCTCTCTCTCTCTCTTCCCATTCTATCAGAGAAATACCTCAACAAGGCTATTACTATTTCCTAAACAGGGCTTTTCATGAAATCATTTATCATATCATTTTTATTTAAAATGCTTTGTCCCTGCACCCCCCTATCAGCATAGTACTTAGGCACACATCAAATAAGAAGGCAAAGATCAAGTACAGGCTCAGACAGATCTGAAGGACCAGCCATCACTGGAACACATCCCTCCCATAGGAAAACTAGGTACTATTCCACAGTCAGCTTTCTCATACCCAGATTCTTCCTCCACAGAGAATGCCCAGGAAAAAGAGGCCTCTAACCCATCAGGGTTTGCCAGGCATCTCTGAATCTTATCTGAGGCCATCCCCAAAATAGGTCCATAAGACAAATAAAGAGACCAATGTTCATTGAATTCCTGCTACAGGACAGCCCTATGCCAGGGACTGTGTTTATATGATTTATTCTTCTTAAAACTCTGTGGGTAGGGATTATTATCTTCATATTCATATAAGAAAAGAGAGTATTGAAACCTTTAAACTACCTAAAACTGTACATATCATAAATAAATTATCAATATTTTGCCTCAGGTCTTCTGTCTCAGGAACCTACTCTTTCCCCCTCTAGATCAACCTCTGTGTGTGTGTGTGTGTGTGTGTGTGTGTGTGTGTGTCTATGTTTCAAATAGTTTCCAGGTTATTTTACTATCCTCACAAATAATTATTTACATTTATCTGCCCTGTGCTATGTTTAGAAGTACAATTTGAAAAAACAGACACAGTCTCAGAGAGCTTAACAGTCCAGTGGGAAAGATAAACAGGAATCAAATTATTATAAACATATATAATCTTCTGCTCACTGATATTAGCCTCCCTGGCCAACACATTCATTGAGAATGTCTACATCAGCCCAAAGGAAATTTGTAAACACAATTCAGGCTTTGTTTCCCCTAGAGATTTCTCACTCCCTCCATTAATTACTGAATATATATTGGTATTCATTAAAGAGGAGCAGGGTTTTCCCAACGCCAGCTCTTGGATTCATCTGAGTCTCAGTGTTAGTGTGGACCCTGCGATGTACCAATAGCAATTAGTTCTAAAATGGAAACTACCTTGGGAGACATAATACCTGACAGTACAGTCACGGTAAGGTATACAATCTGAAAGCAGAGAGAGAAATTTTGCCAATGGGATATGTGCGAATATTTCCTATGGTATCATTTTACCTCAGGCCAGTCCTGGATGAGAACTATGACTTCAGAAATTTGGTATGAGTTTAAAGTTTGACAAAGGTAGTTTTATTTCCATTTTATAAGCCTTGTATATAGTACAGGCACTTTCAACTGCCTTGGGAAAAGATATTATAAATGAAAGTTTAGAACATTTCCTTTGAAGGAAATCTCTTTTGTTATTAGACTGTCTGGGGAAAGGTTATTTACGGCCAAATGATTAGGAGGATTTTAGGATAATTGCTGCTCAGGACTCCAGTTTAGAATTTGAGGTTGAGGTTTGAAAAGGCAGAGTTGGCAGAAACTTTATGACATCTTAAATAAATTATGAGAGCACTCTTACCATATTTAAAAGAGCATTATTTCTCAGAACCCATGAGAGTGTCTCTTGAGAATGCTATGTGTCTTTAACTGCTGTCACGTGAAAAAGGTAACCTCATTTCCAAGACCCCTACAAAGATGGGAAGTGGCTGGTTCGGGTACCTAAGATCTTCAAGGAAGAATAGATATTTTCAAAGGATAGGTCCCAGAGGCTTGACTGAGGCCAATGTTACATGTAATATGTTGTCTGTGGGTTGGACAAAGTGAGCCTTCTTTTCTATAAGCTGTGATTCTATTTCCAGAGAAAGGCTGGGAGATGAAGCTGGAAGGAATGTGGTTTAGAACTTCAGTGCTATTCTCTGTGGCTTAAGATAGCCAAACATCCAGAGATTTGAGGGGGGAAAAGTAGTTTCCTTAAATTGAGGAGAAAATGAAGGCGTGCTAAGTACAATGCTTACCTCACAGCGGGTCGCCTGAGCTGGCCAGCCCCTGAGTGCACAGAGCCATGCAAAGCACCCACATCAGTAAGGGGCCCCGGTCAGGAGGAAGGACACTGCCAGGGAGCAGAGGCCTCGTTCAAACAGCACGACTCACCAATCTAGTTGTGCCTCACCCTTGCTTAAAATCCTTCCAAGTCTCCAGATATCCACAACCAGAATGAATCCCAAACTTTTCTGCAAAGCACACTACATCTACGAAGATTTCTAGGTACCATTTCCACTTTCCACGTTTGGTGCTTCAGGAGACCACCACGCGTCCTACCACCTCTCCCCCAACCTTTGCTTGAAGGCCTGCTTGTCTTTCAAATCTCAATCTCGATTTAAATGTGAAGTCACCTTCCCTGCCAGTGTCCCTGCTCTACCAGGTGGAGTCACTCAACCCCTGCCCTTGCTCCCACCAGGGCAGCTTCCTGTCACCTCACATGGTCATCATTCACCTGTCCCAACGGCAACATCCCTGAGAATGTGGCCCCCATTGTAGGCTTCTAACTCATTAGTTGTGTCCAACTGGGAGAATGAATGAATTACTTCATACCTCAGTTTCCTGGCAGGAAGCCTGCTAATTAGGCCATATTTGTGTTTTAGAAAATAAAAGGATGAAAATGATGTCTAGAATGGTGAGGTCAGGTATAAAGGGACCATATATGCAATTCAAAACAGAAAAGGAACAATTCAAAAGTCAGGACTCCAAACTAAATTGACTCAAGGAAAACTAAGCCTCTGATATCTCTGGAGATACTGAGAAGGGCAACCGGGTTGTAGTTCAAGGGAATCTTATTAAAATATTAAGAAATGAGTTTGTCTAAAGAAATTTAAAGACTTAAAGTCATTTGTCCAAGCAATAGCTATATATGCCTGTGTTTGCTAATATATGTCCTGAAGATCCTTATTGTTAAGCTCTGTCCCAGGAATTAGCTAAGTTTTCTCATCCTTTCAGCAAGATTATGTCAGTATTGTAAGAAAGATAGATAGATAGATGATAGATAGACAGATAATAGATAGATAGATAGATAATAGAGATAGATAGATAGATAGATAGATAGATAGATAGATAGATAGACAGACAGACGATGGGTAGATGACAGATGAAGAAAAGAAAAAGAGATAATGAAAGAAAGGGAAGAAAGGAAGGGGGGAGAGAGGGAGGGAGAGAGAAAGAAAAGAAGAGGGGGAGCAGGGATAAAGAAGAAAAGAAAAAAAAAAATCAAAGCCAGACACCCCAGTCAGGCCCTTACAAAGCTCCTCTGGATAAGTTCAAGTGACTCGGCACTAATCCATTCACACAGCAATTCCTTTAGAGTATGCCCCAAGCATTGGCCTGCCCCAGGACTGTTTATGAACCTTTATGTCTGAAGGAGAGGGATACTGATAATGCTATTGTTCAGCCCGCTTCTGAAAAAGAATGTCATAACTGAGGAAGAGCTATCACCTTCCCACTGGCCTTCCACGGCCTTAACTATCCTCCATAGGTATATAATGGCACAACCTCCTTTCAACGTGAAAAAGAATGGAGATAGATACAGCAGTGTTATAATACATCCTTAGCTATGAATGTGCCTTCTTCCTGGATGGAATGGAGTCAGCTAACCAAAATTCACCCATTAATCACTCAGCAGGCCTTTAGTGAAAGATGGAGCATGTCTGTTGACCCATATCCTCTGAACACAAGCTTTCTCACTTCCTTAAATAAAGTCCACATGTTCCTTAAGTTCCGCAAAAATACAAACTATTTAGGGATGGCATCTAAGGAAAAAAAATAATAAAAATTTTCCCCTGGTGTGGTCTTTCAAATTCAATAACGCTTCCTGACAATTTTACTCATTGATTGGAATTTTTCTGCCTTCTCTAGATGGGAAGGTCAGTAAGTTTTCCAGACCATGAAGTGTTTCTTCCTGCTAATACTTAGCAGTTGCACTGTTGGTATAGGCTCAAACTCTCTCTCTCCCCGCTCTACCACTCTTATCACTAATTTCCAGCATCAATGTTGGGTGCCTGTTGGATGGAACACCAATAACGATGGCCACATTCCAAGACAAAATAAGGGAAAAGAGGGAGATACAAAAAAGGAGCCTGGTGGGGCGGTGCCTGTGGCTCAAAGGAGTAGGGCACTGGCCCATATGCTGAAGCTGGCAGGTTCAAACCCAGCCCCGCCAAAAACTGCAAAAAAAAAAAAAAAAAAAAGCCGACCAATAACCACCAGGCTTTTTTTTGCAGTTTTTGGTCGGGGCTGGGTTTGAACCCACCACCTCCGGCATATGGGGCCGGCACCCTACTCCTTTGAGCCATAGGCACCAACCTTATAGGTCTGCTTTTTTAGAAGATCTATCGAACAATGACCACTTCCATGTGTCAAATAACTAAAAAGGAGACCTGGGTATTTAATATTTTACCTATTCCACCTGGAATAAAATCTGGATTCTATTTGTAAAGCAGAACTGAAAAACTCAAGATAATTTGGTAACTAGTATTTATGACTCAGGATGTCAAGTCATTAGTTCACAGCAAGAAATATTGTTCCTTTATATAGAGTAGGAAGAATTGAGGCAGGTCAGTTACTGCATTAAGTAAGACCTGTTTGCCACATTCAGATGGGAGTTGCCAAGAACTGAACGTTATCTAAGCAGATGACCATAGTTAGACAAGTGAGGAAAAAAGCCAGTAAAAAAGCAAAACCAAAGAGGAATAAACACCAGTTCGACAAGGAGGCAGAAGCGAGGGAAACAAATCAGGTCAATACGCAAAGAATGTTTAAAGGGGACGCATCTGTACAGTTAAAAATAATTCTTCTATGATAAAGTTTCTCAACCTTGGCACTATTGCCATTTTAAATTAAAGAATTCTTTGTTGCAGTGGCTGTCCTGTCTTGTGGGGTGTTTCACAGTGTTCCCAGCCAGTCACCAATTGTCAAGTACTCTCTCCTTGGTGCGACAATCAAACGTTGCCAGGTACTGCCTCATATCCCGAGACATAAGGACTCAAAATCACCCCCTGCTGAGAACCACTGTGCAGGAAGCTTTATTCATGTTCCCACAGGATTTGTTATTGCAATCCTAAGAATGCAAGCACTGAGCAGCTACTAAGAAAAATGACGAGGGTAGAAACTAACAGCCCAAAGGGGCTTGAAATTCTTGTATTGACAATTTTCGCTTACATTCCCTGTATCTCATCTCAGGCAACGTGGTTGTTGAAAGCGCTGAGAGTGGCATGGTAGAGTTGGAGGCGACCTCATTAGGGAAGGGGTCAGTAAGGGAGTGTGGGTGCCTGCTGGGAAACCCTGATGTACCACAAATACAGTGTGACTTAAAAGAGGGGGATCCACAGGTTAATATTTATAGAAATTTAAATCACAAATACACACAAAACAACATATTTTATGAGGATACAGACCTATTAAAGAACATTTATCAAATATATAGGGGGAGGACTGGGATTGGGGCTAAAAGGGAGGAATTAATTTAAGAACAAAGCCTTGTAAAGTAGAATAAGTTAGTATGCCATAATTAAAGAGTATAATTAACGCCAGGCACAGTTGCTCCCACCTGTAATCCTAGCACAGGCCAAGGTGGGTTGATGGGCTGAGCTCACTAGTTTGAGACCAGCCTGAACCAAAGTGAGATCTTGTCTCTAAAAAAAGCCATCTGGCCATTGTGGTGGGCACCTGTAGTCCCAGCTGTTTGGGAGGCTGAGGCAAGAGCATTGCTTAAGCCCAAGAGTTTGAGGTTGCTGGGAGCTGTAATGCCATGGCACTCTACCGAGGGTGACATAGTGAGACTCTGTCTCAAAAAAAGAAAAAAAGTATAATTAAATTACCTCTCAGCACTGACTGTTCAATAATTATTAAAAGAAAGATAAAATGACACTATGACACTGAATTTTTTTTTTTTTTTTTTTTTTTGAGACAAGAGTCTCATTTTATTGCCCCTGGTAGAGTGCTGTGGCATCATAGCTCACAGCAATCTAAAAGTCTAGTGCTCAAGTGATTCTCTTGCCTCAGCCTCCCAAGTAGCTGGGACAACAGGTACCTTCCACAATACTTGGCTAGTTTTTCTATGTTTAATAGAGACAGAGTTCTGCTCTTGCTCAGCCTGATCTCGAACTCCTATGCTCAGGCAATCTACCCACTGTGGCCTCCCAGACTGCTAGCATTACAAACATGAGGCACCATGCCCAGTCCTGAGCTTGGTGTTGATAGTTTTAAATAACTAGCTATTTTGTCACCATTCTTCTTGTAGAATTGACATTCTCTCTCCCTGGATATAAACCTGGAGCATGGGAAGATCACACTTCAGCTTAATGAACAGTTATTACCACTGAACTTGTTCTCAGATAATTGAGAGTATCCAAGACTTCAATCCTGAACTAGCAGGAGCTTCTTCCAGATTAGGGCGTGGAGGTAGAGATGACATTTGAGACACAGATGGCTCAGTGTTGAAGTTTCTTCTTTATTTCTTGTCCTGGAGTGATGTTGTCCTGCTCTTTGAGCCCTTAATTATGAATGACAAAAGTGATTAGTCAAGAGGCATTTTTCTTTAATTTCAGAATATTACAGGGTATATGTGTTTTGTTTATACACCTAATTTTTTCAAACCTTGAGTCAAGGTTATAAGCATGCCCCTTATCCAAATAGTGTGCACTGTGCCCAATTGGTATTAATTTACCCATCCATTCCTTGCCCCTCTCACCAGCTTGATTTTCACTGAGATTCACTTCCATATGTGCACCTAAGTGTTGATTGATTAGTTCCAACCTGGTATTGAATTCATCTCTTGGTTCTCCCTGCCTGTGATGTTTCACTTAGAAAAATGGTCTCCAGATCCTTCCAGGTTGTCATAAAAGATACTAGATTTCCATTTTTGATAGCTGAGTAGTACTCCATAGTGTGCATATACCACACTTTACTAATCCATTCATGTATTGGTGGGCACTTGAGTTGTTTCCATGTCTTTGAGATTGTGAATTATGCTACTATAAATATTCACGTGTAGGTGTCCTTTTTGGAAAATAACCTTCTCTCCTTCGGGTATATACTCGGCTGTGGGATTGCTGGGTCAAATGGTAGTTCTACTTTTAATTCTTTGAGGAATCTCCATACGGTTTTCCACAGAGGTTGTCTTAGTTTGAAGTCCCATCAACCACGTATAAGAGTTCCTTTCTCTCCACATCCACGCCAGCGTCAGTTGTCTTAAGACTTAGTAATCTGAGCGATTCTTGTTGGCATTAGGTAATATCTTGTTGTGATTTTGATTTGCATTTCTCCAATGATTAGAGACATTGAGCATTTTTTCATGGGTTTGTTGGCCATTAATATACCATCACATAGTGGGCAAAAGACATGAAAAGAAACTTTTCTAATGAGGAAGCATTGATAAATGGCTTTGTCTTAAACTCAATACGCCATGCAGAAAATCTCCAAGAATTTCAGTATTAATATCGAGGAAAGATTTTAAAGTAGCAACATTGATAGCTCCCTACTAACAGTCTACCTCTACATGATCATGGAGGCAACAGTCTAGTTACGGACTGCCCAGGTTTGCAGGAAGGAGAAATAAACTAGTACCTTGTTTGAGCCACAATTAGTTGGGGGTTTTCTGTCACTTCCAGATTAATCTAATCCTACCTAACCAAGTGTTCATCATTCTCAAAAGGTTAAAAACCATGATAATTCCTTAAATTAATCAAATTTGTAAGCTTCTTGAGGTCAGAACAATCTGTTATTCATATTGTACAACACTGTACCAGTTACCTACTTGGAATTCAATATGTATTTTGATCTTAAAACATTTCTAGCAAATATCTGAGTCCCGCCTACTGTTGGAAGCAGTACTTTTCTGCTCAAGTTTTTCCATTTAATTTATTTCTAAACTGAATGAAAGTCTCTCAGGCTGCAAATCCCAGGTGGTAAGCTTTTGTCATCAAACTGTTGAATATGTCCCAAGATATCTATTTTAACCTCAGAATCTGATCGGGCTCCAATATTGTTTCAGGGTTGATTTAAGTTGTATACAATTATCCTGCCCTTAAAAATAGAATTGCCTTTTTATAACAGAAAAGATGCTCCCTTTATTGAATCTCAGTGAAAAACCAGGCAGATGACAAGCCGTCTGTCCCAAGATAGGGTTTTAGATGGGAAATTACTATACATGAAAGAATGTCCCTTTTTTCTACTCTGGCCAAATCACAACAGCCAGGATTCAAAAGGGCTACAATAAGAGTGTTGAAAGTTTATATACAATTACAACAAAGACCATTTCAAACATTTTTTCAAGTTTTGCTATCTACCCACAACTTATTCTCAATCTATTTTCCACTATCTCACCAAATACCAGCTCTAGGTTACATTTGAGGTATAAAAATCTCCTCAGTTTTCTACTGTTATGTCCCCACATGTCATTAAGATAAAACAAGCACTGTTGGAATCAAAAGTCTCTGGCTAGTTTTGTATCTTACAGGAAAAATCTGAAATTTGAGTAAAGC
This sequence comes from Loris lydekkerianus, assembly GCA_963574355.1. Classification (NCBI taxonomy): domain Eukaryota; kingdom Metazoa; phylum Chordata; class Mammalia; order Primates; family Lorisidae; genus Loris; species Loris lydekkerianus. Next base: position 7,064 of record CAUYPK010129248.1, on the reverse strand, counting down.
AGTCATTTCAGTAAAGGCTTTGGAAATGAGTCCTTTTCCTTTTATGGCCACTTGTTCCAGTCACTTCTCTGTTCTCTGGCAAATCTAAACGACAATTTAAAAACTTTTGTACTTTGTTCAAATCTTGGATCAGAAAAGTTATTCAAGGACATCGATCTAATGCTTAAAGTTCCATCACTTTCCCCAACAAATTACAGAAGCAGAGAGACAGTTACCACCCCTGATGTCTTGCTGGGAAGGAATGTTAGCTCTCTTCCATCTACCCTACTGTCATGGAAGTGCCTGGAGCCTGGCGAGCTGCGTCAGCAAGGCCACAGGAGTCTCCACCTCTGTGATTCTGCCCAAGAATTCCGTCAAGAGTCCCAGGCCATCCTCAGTTGTGTCACATTTGGTTGTGGTGGCCCCAGTGCTGACACAGACTTATAGATGTATCAGCCGTGCCAGTGTTGACTTCTTGGAGCTTCACAAGGAAATTGTGACCAAGCTGCGGGACAACTTGCATTTTGGCAATGGGAGACAGAGAGGGAAATAGGGAAACAGGGAGAAAGAGAGAGAGAGAGAACACGAGAGAGAGAGAGAAGGTAGGAGTGAGGGAGAGAGAGGAGGGAGGGAAGAAAGGAAAGAGGGAAACTGAAGAGGGAAAGAAACAGGGAAGGGTGTGACAGGTAGGAGAGAGAAATTGCCTAGAACTCTATATATCCTTATACGGTCTACACCGTTGGAGGAGGAGTGGGGAACCAGACTGCCTGAGTATGAATCCCAGCTGGGCCGTTACCTCACTGTGTAATCTGCAGTAAGTTACCTGCCTCTCTGTGCCTTACTTTCTTCATCTGTAAATGTGAGACAAGATAACTTTACTCTTAGTCCTATCACAAAGACAGGGAACTAAAATTTATAGAGCATTTGGAACAACTGCAGAAATGTTTGTTGAAGTTTCAGCAAATGGAGGACCCATCAAAGTCCTAGTTTCTTATTAAAACATGGCCTTTAAATTCAAGCATGGCTCTCACAAGATTTTAATCCTATTTCTATTTTCCAATACAGCAGTTCTTCCTTACCCACCTCACTTTGCATGATTTCAGTTACCCACAGTCAACTGCAGTCTGAAAATATTCAATGTAAAACATAGGAAATAAACAATTCATAAGTTTTCAACTGCTCATTATTCTGCATAGAGCAGTGAAACCTCACACCATCCTCCTCTGTCCTGTTTAGGACGTATGTCACCCCACTTTGTCCACACTGTATACCCCTGCTGGGTATCCACAATGGAGACACTCAGCAGGTGTGTAGGTTACCATGCTGTTCTTTATTTGTTTGTTTGTATCTGGTTTTTTAGAGACAAGGCCTGGCTCCAGCTCTATGGCTCTGATTCTGTTACCCAGGCCAGAGTGCAGTGGTCCCGGTGAAACTCACTCGAACCTCAAATTCCTGGGCTTAAGAGCCTTGGCCTCCCAAAGTGTTAGGATTTACAGGTGTGATCCATCACATCGAGCCTATAATTAGTTACCATTGTTAATATCTCAGTGTGCATAATTTCTTAAATTAAACTTTATCAACAATGTACATATGGGGAAAAACATAGCTTATGTAGGGTTCATCGCTATGTGCAGATTCAGGCATCTGCCGGGGGTCTGCACAAAAAGGCTTTTTTTTCTGCAAACCTTTATCAGAACACTCATCCATTCCCTCTCATGCTCAGAAAATTCTTAAACCTAGTGGTCAACCCAGCATAAGTCCTCTCCTAGGCATCTCCTCAATCCTAAAAGAAAAAAAAAAAATGGTTTGGAATAATATTGCCCAAGCTTTGAGGGAAACTGTACAATGCAAGTCAAATGTTCAGGGTAACATCTAGAGATGTGCTGGCCAAAAATAGGAGGGATAAATATATGTAAAGAAAAAAGTGACAGCCTGTTAGCCTACAAAGTCCATTCTTGCTCCTCTTTGCTCCAAATATGAGGGCTTAATGGGACAGTTGCCCAGGTAGAACTACATTGCCCATACTCAGGAGCAACCATGTAGTTGAGTTCTCCCAAGCAGGGTATGAGTGAAAGTGTTAGGAGCGACTTGGGTGCCATTTTCTTAAAAGGACACCTGTATTTCCTCTCTGTCCTCCTTCCCACTGAGAGTAACCAAAGACACCCAAGGGGTAAATGAAACAAAAATATGGGAAAAACCTAAAACCCTGAATGACCACATAGGGCAAAGGCCCCTCTATGAACCAGCCACTCTCTTTCACACATGAGAAGAAATAGACTTTTATTCCAGCCATTTGACTTGGGGCCTCTTTGTTACAGTAGCTTAGTTTTACCCTAACTCATACTGGAGAAGCTCACTCTTTGGTCCTCTCCCTAACATACAGATCACTACCTCTGGTTATAGTGTTAAAGCAGCAAGAGAATGGAAGCGTTTCAAAGAAAAAAGGTGTTAGAAGGGACTCGTGGTTCTATGTATAGAATGGTGTTTGGTGTCTGAGAAAAGACGCTTCGCTCTCTTGCCATAACATTAGAACGGGATTCTAATTCAAAGGTGCAATGCCAAAGAAGACTCACAGGGAAAGCATTAAGGGCTTAGGTGCTAAGTGAACTCAGAGACTGGTACGGTGTCCACTGCCACCCACTCCAGTCAGGCTCCTGGTCTAGGAAACCCTCAGGTTGCTTTATAGAATCACAGCAGAGAGACAATACACCAGGTAGAGCCGCGGGGAGGTCGCAAGTCTCCAGAGAAAAAATGTTTGCACCACTCGGGCGTGCAGACGTGAGAATGTCTAACAATGTTCTTCATGCCTCATCATGACACAAGAACAGCAGGACTCCACTGTGCCCAGAGTGGCACAGAAGTCAGAAGTAGCCATTAGACCTAAGGGAATCTGTGAAAGAAAATTAAGATTGACAGAGCAGCATCCTGTATAAACTGACATCTCAGCTGATGCCAGACAGAAAATAGGTGAAAAACTAGAACTCTCCAACATACATTCACTGGTATCAATAAGCCCCTGGAAGTTATACTGGATGCCATGAAAGGTAAAAATGATCTTCAACTATACATTTCCAACCTACTAGAGTGGGGTGCTTTGACCTAGTGTCTAGAACGTGGATAAAGGAGAAACAATATCTTCATTTCTACTAACTTCTGACTGAGATTTAGCATTTCTTTCAATTATAAAAGGAGGTTGCAGAGCAATTATAAAGGGTAAGGTGGAATCAGCCACCAATAGAATCATGACAACTTTTACATTACATTGGAGTTGTTGCAGATATCTCAGAATGTCATTTATGTTATCACTACAAAATGATGACAATCATCAGAACCACCTTCAGGTTTTATTTATTATACATTCATTTAAAAAGGCATGTTCGTGGATTTCTTCCTGGTGAGGAGTTTCATTCCACCTGTACCCAGATGGAATAAAAGGCACATTGGTCATAAATAATAACAATAAATAAATAAATAAATAGGCATGTCCATTACTCCAGCACACTTGAATTTTTTAACTATTGAACACATAGTTTTAATTTTCAGAAAATACTTAAAATTTAAACAATGTTTCTTTTGTAGGTCTATGTATTTTATTTTATCCACTTAAAAATTTATTCTGAAAAGGGACCCTGGGCTTTGCCACACTGCCAGAGGGTTCTATAGCACAATAGAGTCAAGACCCCACTTTCTGGAGGGATGGAAGTTCACAAAAAATACTGAGTTGAGTTGAATAGAAGAACCAAAGAGGAAAGGGAGAGAGAGAGGGAAGGAAGAAGAAAGGAAGGAAGAAATTTATTTCCTGTGCACTAGAGTTTGCGGATGGAGATGAATTCCTAGTACAGTTGCTTTTTAAGAGACAATGGTATAGTCACAGCAAGCTAGATCACTATACATGTTAATGAGATAAATTTATTCTCTTGAGAGAAGGAAATATTTTCCCTGAAAGTCAAATGCTTAAGCTACTGTTTCTCAAACTCCAGTGTGAATACAAATCACGTGAGGAGAACTTCCAGCACCGTGTTGAATAAAAGTGTTGAATAAAAGTCTGGGTCTAGTTCTCAGAAAACTCCAAAGATTCATCTAAGAGACTAGAAAACTCCAAAGATTCATCTAAGAGATTCCTGGAATTAATAAATAAATTCAGCAAAGTCTAAGGTTACAAAATCAATGCACCCAAATCCATAGCTTTCACATGTGCCACAACAGTCAGGCTGAGAATCAAATCAAAGGTCCGCTACTTTTCACAGAAGCAACAAAGAAAATAAAATACCAAAGCATATACTCAACAAAGGCAGTGAAAAACCTCTATAGGGAGAATTATGAAATGCTGAGGAAAGAAACTGCAGAAGACATAAACAGATAGAAAAATATACCATGCTTATGGATTGGTAGAATCAACTGCCAATGACTATTCTACCCAAAGCGATTTACAGATTCAATGCAATGCCCATTAAGATACTGAGACCATTTTATGAAAATCTAGAAAAAAATAGTTCTACACTTCGTATTGAACCAAGATAGACCCCAAATAGCCAAGGTACATAATAACAACAGAGAGGGAGGCCTCATTTTACCAGACTTCAAGCTATACTACAAGACTATAGTAACCAAAATAGCACAGTACTGGCACCAAAAAAGAAACATATACCTATAGACCAGAACAGAGAATCCAAGGATGAAATTATCCTCATATTCTTATCTTTTTTTTTATAAAACAGATAAAAATATACCCTGGGAAAAAGAATCCCTATTCAGTAAATAGTGCTGGATAAACTGGATAGCCTCATGTAACAGGATGCATACCTCTCATCACTCAAAAAAATTAACTCACGATGGAGAAAAGTCTTAAACCTCAGGCAGGAAACTATATGAATCCTAGAATAAAATGTTGGGAAAACTCTTTTATTACTATCAACCTAGGCGAATAATTCATAAAGGAGACCCCCAAAACAATCACAACAACAACAAAAACAAATAAATGGGACCTGATACAATAAAAAAAACAAATAGACAACCCACAGAATGGGAGAAAATATTTTCATGCTATACATCTGATAAAGGAATAATAACAAGAACCTATTGAGAACTCAAACAAATCAGCAAGAAACAACCAAACGACCCCATTAAAAAGTAGGAAAATGAAACTAATTTATGGCTTTCACATGAAAGCTATAACCCAGTTATAACCTAAGAATAGGGGGAAGGGGGGAGGGAGGAGAGGGGAGGGGGAAGAGGGAGGGTGATTGGTGAGATCACATCTGCCGTGCATCTTATGAGGGTATATGTGAAACTTAGTAAATGTAGAATGTAAATGTCTTAACACAATAACTATGAAAATGCCAGGAAAACTATGTTAACCAGTGTGATGGAAATGTGTCAAACGGTCTATAAAACCAGTGTATGGTGCCCCATGATCACATTAATGTACACAGCTATGATTTAATAATAAAAATAAATAAATAAATAAATAATTTTTTTTTAAATGTAGGAATAAGACATGAATAGAAACTTTTCAAATCAAGAGATACTCATGGCCAACAAACTCATGAAAAAATGCTCAATGTCATTCATTGTTAGGGTAAAGCAAACTAAAACCACAGTGAGATATCACCTCAGTTCAATGAGAGTGGCTCAAATTAAAAAGTCTCCATAAACAGATGCTGATATGGATGCAGAGAGAAAGGAACTTTTATGCACTGTTGGTGGGGACAGCAAACCAAGGCAAGCTCTATGGAAAATTATATGGAGATTCCTCAAAGGACTTAAAGTAGACCTGCCATTTGACCAACAATCCCATTGCTGGGTATATATACCCAAAGGAAGAAAGGTCATTTTATAAAAAGGATAGCAACAGACATAAGTTTATAGCAGCACAACTCACAATCTCAAAGAAGTGGAAACAACCCAAGTGTCCACCAATACAAGAATGGATTCATAAAACGTGGTATATGCACATTATGGAGTACTAGTCTGCCATAATGGGCCATGGGGATCTGGTATCTTTTGTGACAACCCAGATGGAAGTGGAAACTATACTTCTAAGTGAAATATCACAAGAATGGAGAGACAAACACATGTGATCATACCAAATAGGAACTAATCAGTCAACACTTAGCATGCACACATGGAAGCAAATCTCAATGAAAATCCAACTGGGGGGAGGTAGGAGGAGAGGAGGGGTAAATTCACACCTATTGGGTACAGTGACCACTATCTGAGCAAAGGGCACATTTATAACTTTGACTTAATCTGTCCAAAAGGCAAAGTATGTAAACAAAACATGTGTACCCCCCTAATATTCTGAATTTTTTTTTTTTAATATATTTCCTGAGTCAGACCCCTTCTCTCTATCACCTCTGCCACTCCGGTCCAAGCCACCCTCATTTCTCACCTTGTTGAATAAACAAACTATTTTTAATTTCTATGTTAAATAAATAAATAAATAACCTGGGGAATGTTGATAATAAAAATACAAGATTCTTATTTCATTTGGTCTCATTTGGTCTCTGCTGGAGATCCACAAAGGATCACATTTTAAAAATGCTGCTCCTTGCAGCCACAGCTGCACCATCATACACCCAAATACTGTATATACTCGAGTATAAGCCGAGTTTTTTCGGCACAATATTTGTGCCGAAAAATCCAAACTCGGCACAAATTTTGTGCCAAAAAAACTCGGCTTATACTCAAGTATATACAGTATGTTGGCAGGGGCTGGACTAACCCACAGCAAAGGGGAAATCAGAGAGCAGCAGAAACCTGCAAAAAACCTCAGGGAATAATGGGCTTTTTATTATCTTCCAGGCAAACTTTACCTCTAGGATGCTCCTCTAAGAAAATGACATTTTCTGTGTTAGCTTTTAAAAAGTATTTTCTTTTTTTCTTTCTTTTTTTTTTTTTTATTAAATCATAGCTATGTACATTGGTATGATCATGGGGCATCCTACACTAGTTTCACAGACTGGTTGACACATTTATATCACACTGGTTAACATAGCCTTCCTGGCAATTTCACAGTTATTGTGTTAAGACATTTACATTCCATGCCCATTTTGTAAGAGAAGCCTGCAACCTGCACCTCTCCT
>CAUYPK010129247.1:0-15860 GCA_963574355.1 Loris lydekkerianus | reverse complement strand
CAGGATTCCTTATCATTCACTCTTCATTTCAGTCACACTTAATTTCTTAACAGCCATGGGACCCCTTTCACACCTCTGCACTTCCGCACAGGCAGACCCAGTCACGCAGCTTTCTTCCACTATCCAAGAGGCAAATTCCGCTCACCCATCAAAGCACAGATTAAGCGTCATAGACACCATGAGGCCGTCACTGAATCGCCTCCCTCCATTATGCGATCTGCATGGACTTACCTGACCTCCCTCGTCACCATGCATCCAATCATCACTCAACATGTCAATCCCGTCAGCTACTACAAAGATTCTTACCAGAGGGCTAACAGTGGCAAACAGGATTATTTAAAAACAAAACAGCCTTTTCCTTTTCTATATATATATTTTTTCATTGTCAATGGTTTTTTATGATAAATTTTTAAAATATTAAAAGGTAAATGTGTATATGTAACAAAGAGGGTCTAAGATTTATAAACCGGTAAAGAATGTTTGTTTTTGAAATGATATTATATTTTAACAATTCACTATTCATCACAGTGTTTTTTCATCTATTTGATCATTTGATTTCATAAAAAGGCCTCTAATTTTCTGAAAGAGTATTACTGGCCGGTGCCTGTGACTCAAAGGAGTAGGGCACTGGCCCCACATGCTGGAGGTGTTGGGTTCAAGCCAGACCTGGCCGAAAACTGCAAAAAAAAAAAGAGTAAGTATTGTTTTCATTTCATGGCTAGGTAACAGAGCCATACAAATGTATGTGAGCAATTAAGTAGAAATGTTCGCTGTTTTTTTTTTTTTTTAAATTTCATATCTGATAATCTTTCTCAGCTATTGTGTGTGTGTGTATATATATATATATATATATATATATATATATTTTTTTTTTTTTTTTTTTTTTTAGAGACAGAGTTTCACTCTATCACCCTCAGTGGAGTCCTGTGGTGCCACAGATCACAGCAACCTCCAACTCCTGGGCTTAGGTAATTGTCCTGCCTTAGCCACCTGGGTAGCTGGGACTACAGGCGCCCAGCACAACACCCAGCTATTTTTTTGTTGCAGTTTGGCCAGGGTTGGGTTTGAACCCACCACTCTCCGTATATGGGGCCGGTGCCCTACCCACTGAGCCACAGGCACTGCCCCAATACTTTTTTTTTTTTTTTTTTTTGGAGAAAAAGTCTTACGTTGTTGGTCTCGGTAGCGTTGCATGGCATCATCCCGCAAGGCCACATTAAAGTGTTGGGCTCAGTAGAGTGTCATGGCATCATCCCTCACAGCCACATGAAACTCTTGGGCTCAAATGATGCTCCTGCCTCAGCCTTCTGAGTAGTTGAGATTATAGGTCTCCACCATAATGCCCAGCTATTTAGTGACTCTGGTGTTGCTCTTGTTCAAGCTACTCTTTAACTCCTGAGCTCAGGCAATCCACCCTCCTTGGCCTCCCAGGGTGCTGGGATTACAGGTGTGAGCCACCACGCCAGCCTCATGCATAGATACTTTTAATTTATTGGAAAATGACAGACTTTATATATTTCTGACAACATGCTTAATCTTTTAAATGTAGTTTAAATGGTCAAACAATAAATGATTTCTTTAAAATTCAAGTTATATTAAAATAAAATGTTAATAATGATAGAAATAATGTCAGGAATGACAATAGTTAACATATATTGTGAACTTTGTGTGTGTTAATCCATAACCCTCCTACCCACTATGGGGCAGGCGCTAATCTCATCCTCCTTTGATAAAGCCAGAAAACGTGGCCAGAAGATAACTTGCCCGAAGTCACTTAGTAGCAAGGTACAGAAATTGTTTTTTTCCTTATACACAGAATTATTTGTAGTCCCAAGATTCTAAGAGCCCAGCTCCAGAGTAACATTGCCAGCAATGGAGACATTTCACTCCTAATGCTGACTGCCTCTTAATGTGAAATGGATAATGATTTGAGGTAGTGAGAGAACAATTACTTTTTTTTCCATGTAGGATAGCTAATTTTAAATCCTTTTTCTGTAAATAAAATGTAAATATTTGTTCATATTTTTTTTTTTTTTTTTTTTTTTTTGAGACAGAGTCTTACTCTGTCACCCTTAGTAGAGTGCCCTGGTTTCATCACAGCTCACAGCAATCTCAACCTCTTGGGCTCAAGATCCTCCTGTCTCAGCCTCCTGAGTAGCTGGGACTCCTGGCACCTACCACAATGCCCAGCTAGTTTTTCTATTTTTAGTAAAGATGGGGTCTCACTCTTGCTCAGACTGGTCTCATACTCCTGAGCTCAAATAATCCACTCACCTCGGCCTCCCAGAGTGCTGGGATCACAGACGTGAGCCACTGCCCCGGCCTTGTTTATATAATGTAATGGGTAAATTATTAATATTTTATTAGAGCAGCGGTTTTCAACCTGGGTCTCGACCCCTTTGTAACAATGAAAATACATTGCAGTATTAGGAAAGCTAAGAACCACTGCATTAGATGATATCAATGTCCAAATATATGCAGGGCAGTTTTTGACTACTCTGAATGGACTGTGGATCGTTAATGAAGACAAGTTCAAATGTAACTCCTAACTGGCACAGTTAAATCAGTTTCATACAGTTAAGACAGATTAAATAGTTGTCTATTTTCAAGTCACATTAACAATGTTCTTATCTTCCCCTTTATTAGCAGTTTTGGGGGAAGGGACTGAGACAGAATCTCACTCTGTCACCCTTGGTAGAGTGCTGGGGTATCATCATAGCTCATAGCAACCTCAAACTCTTGGGCTCAAGAGCCTCCTGCCTCAGCCTCCCACACAGCTGGGACTACAGGCACTGTCACAACACCTGGTTACTTATTCCATTTTTGGTAGAGACAGGGTCTCACTATAGCTTAAGTTGGTCTCAAAACTCTTGAGCTCAAGCAATCCACCTGTCTCGGCCTCCTAGAGTGCTGGGATGGCAGGCGTGAGGCATTGCACCCACCCTTATTAATTGTTTCTTGAAATCAAAGTAAAACCAAAAATACACTGCCATTATTATACCTACAGAACATTTTAAGAAAAGCATATAGTTTGAGGAACATCCTTTAAAAAGTTATAAAATGTACATACTAGAATGTCATAGAGGTAGAACTTTTCTTTGTTATATAAGACAGACGGCAGCAGCTGTGTCTGATTGGTGGCTCCCGAGCAGGATGTGAGGTGACCACATAAAGCAGAGGCATCATGATCCAACTGCACCTCTGTCCAGCTACTCAAGGCACCAAAAGGAAAGAAGGCCCAGGGGAAGAAGGAGGCCCCAGCCCCTGCTGTCAGGAAGGAGCAGGCAGCCAGGAAGGTGGTGAATCCCATTTGTAAAAAGGCCAAAGAACTCTGGCATTGGACACAACATCCAATCCAAGGGACCTCACCCACTTTGTCATATGGCCCTACGTCCTCTTGCAGTGGCTGAAAGTACCTCCTGTGATCAGCCAGTTCACCCAGGCCTGGGACCGCCACATAGCGGTGGGATGACTTAACGCTCACCCACCAGGACAGCAAAGCAAGCAAACCACAGTGACTACTGGCCTGGGTGGCAAGAAAGCCACCAGCAAAGGGGACGTCCCCACTAGGAGACCACATGTCCCTCCAGCAGGGGTTAACGCTGTCCCCCGCTTGGTGGAGAACAGAAAGGCTCTGCTGGTGGTGACTGCACACAATGTGCACCCCACTAAGCTGGTCATCTTCCAGCCTGCCCCAGGTGGGAAGAGCGGAGTCCCTGAGTGCATGAGTGAGGGGAACGCCAGGCCGGGGGTTCTCGTCCACAGGAAGACCTGAACCACTGTCACCTTCACACAGGTTAACTCAGAAGACAGAGCAGCTCTGGCTGAGCTGCTGGGAGCTTTCAGGACCAGTTACCACAGTGACAACAAGATCCGTCTTCACTGGGGAAACAACACCCTGGGTCTGAAATCTGAGGCTCACATTGTCAAGCTGGAAAAGACAAAAGCCAGAGACACTGCCGCTAAATGGGGCTACATGTGCACTGTTGAGCTTTCTGTGCATAAAAATAATAAAAATTATCCCGGAGATAGGAGAAACAGAGATCTAGTTGCATGATTATACACTAGATTGTTCAAGCAGCTATAAAATGGAAACACTGACTCACCATCATCACATAAATCTGCCCACTCTTTCCCGTTTACCTGATCACTTTAGCTGTCTATGAAATAACTCACATTGCAGAGTTGTTATAAGCAAATAAAATATGGCAAAATCAGAACCAATGCATGCTTTTCTGTTCCTACAAACTATGTTCCAGGTCATGCTCACTTTTGGACCTTCAAAGATTTAATACCAAAACAAATCCTTTAAATGACAATAACACTACCGAGTAAAAGTTATCATGTTTAATCAATAAGAAATTCTGGGAGTAATACTTTAACTGTGTTGATCTATGTAAATATATTACTTTGCCTAGGGTTACCTAGGCATGCTTTTAATTCACACGGTTTCAGTTAAGTGCAATAGTTCTTTAAAACTATAGTTTTTAACATCTCAACTCCAAGAAATTACATTTTATGTCAAGGAAAAATTTCTCTGTTAAGACTAGGTTAATGCTGTTGATACAATGTTCTAGAAAAGTTTTGCCTCAGGGAATGTTCATTCTAGATGAATGTGACTACCTCAGGGACGTTTGTGGACAGCATCAGGTGATGCCAAGGGCACCTTAGGCAGGCAGCCTTACTAGAACACTAGGCAGTTGCCTACAATTTCATACTACACTATATGCCTTGGAAGGCCTATAAATACTCTCCTGATATTCTAAAACTGGTTCTTCAGCAGATGCTAATACCATGTGCCAAGGCAATTAGCAAGCTCATATTTCATAGTACCCTGCTTACAGTATCCTATGTAAATATTTTGAAAGTCACGAAGTAGACTGGTGATAGAAAAGTAAAAGGGAGCTGTGATTAAGGCACTCTCACATTACTATTTTTAGGAGCTACATCTAGCAAGTATTTTACCATATTCAGGCTGACAATGCATAGTGATGTTTTATGGATCTGAAGAAAGGTGAATTAAATTGTTGCATTTTTGGTCCTTCCCCTTTCATCCCTGCTAAATGAGCTTCTCCTTATGCTAAGAATCAGAAACTCAGAGAATGATCTGCAACTCTCAACATAAAGATTTCTCAACATAAACAACTCTCAATAAGATTTATTTTAATTGTAAATAAGATTTATTTTAATTGTATCACAAACTACCCTAAATAAGCATCTATCTTATATAAATTCTTGGTATAAAATTTATGATTATATAAGTTCAGTATAACTTTATTAAGAATAAAATACAGAAATCACTGACTTTTAATTTACTCTGTATTTTTTTCAGTATGGCAGCTAATTAATTTTGCTCTTTTGCTATAAAACTCCAAATGAAAGACTCCATGTAGAATGATACAGTTTATACTTAATACCTTACATGAAATTATAAATTAAGAAGTCTTCAAATATACAGGGTAGCTATAAAGTCCATGTACAATTTAAAATTGAGCACTTTTTTAAATTGCACATGAACCTTATGGCCACCCTTTAGCTAGACAACAGAATTATTTTAAAAACTTGAATATATTTCAACCTGTCTTACATATTCATTTTAAAATATAAAAGACAAAAGCATTCCACAATTCTTTGAATGTGGAGAACACACAGAAAAGTGATTAACGAACAGAGACGGGTGGGTTTTCTCAGAACTTTGCTTGCTGCTATTATTTTCATTTAAAATCATTTATTCTGGAACTAGAAGTTTCCTCTCCCTCTTTTTTAATTCTACATTACCCTCAGAATTTCCTGTTGATTAAACCGGCTAACTGATTATGCTTCTATTTAATTTGCATGTCTTGATGATAGATATATGATAATAATTTGTGAATTCCCAGTGTTAAATGGAAGCAAATAATTCCTTATCTTTCTCCATTTTTGCCTACTTTAAAAATGTGGGGAAGAAATAAAAATCACATTATCAAACAGATACATATCCACAACTGTAACATTTGGGAGCCAGGCACACTGGTACCTGAGTAACAGTTTTCAAAGACGTTAAATTTATAAGGCAAACACCACCTGTTACCATAAAATATTCATATTTCTTTTAACAGCCATTCTTGCCCACTTAAGGTATTTAGAACTACACTGTGACATAAAAAAATAACTCCCAAAGAAAAATGTTAAGTATATGCTATTGACAACTGGAGTAACTCTATATGGACAGACATTATTCTGTGAACAGTATGTCATATGCAACTACTAGCATTTGTGACACCAATGAAGGACAAGGGAGTCGAAGTTTTCTGTTGTAGCTTCGAGATACATTGATCATAGCAAGATCATTATGATTCTGTATAAAAGGCAAATTCTAACAAAAATTCCAAATCTTAAGGCCGGGTGCAGAGGCTCACGCCTGTGATCCTAACACTCTGGGAGGCCAAGACGGGTGGAAAGGAGGCTGAGGTAAGAGTATCCCTTCAGCCCAAGAGTTTGGGTTGCTGTGAGCTATGATGCCACAGCACCTACTGGGGCAAGAAAGTGAAACTCCTTCTCAAAAAAATAAATAAATAAATCCCAAATCTTCATTAATTTCTTGATCTAGTAAATAAGAAAAGAAAGATAAGGATCAAACATATAACCTTTCAAATGACAGAAAACCAGTCTGAGCAGCCCATGATAAGTCATTTAAATGGTCAACTGTTAATGAATTAAAAAAACAAATAAATACACACGGTCTTTGGAGTTTAAGAGAAAGATAAAATTTAACTAATTGTGAGCAAGTTGATTAACCTTGTTACAATTCAATTTCTTCTTTTGTGAAGGGGATTAATAATCTCTACTTTTGAGGCCAGGCACAATGGCTCAGGAGTTTGAGACCAGCCTGAGCAAGAGGGAGACCCCCATTTCTAAAAATACTCTGGAGTCCCTGCTACTAGGGAGGCTGAGGCAAGAGAATCGCTTGACCCCAAGAGTTTGAGGTTGCTGTGAGCTGTGACACCACAGCATTCTACTGAGGTCAACAAAAAGAGACTCTGTCTCAAAGAATTTAATAATAATAATAATCTCTACTTCTTAAATTGTTAAACACTTAACTAAAAAGAAAAACATTTAAAAATAGACCAAGTACCTGAGCAGAGATTTATTTCCTCAGAGAAGATACACAAATGGCCAAAACAAGCACATAATATCCTCAACATTACTAATTAACAACACAATGCAAATCAAAACCACAATGAGATATCGCCTCTCACCCAGTATGGTGAGTACAAAAAAAAAAAAAAAAGAAGAAGAAAGAAAACAGTAAGTATAGTAAGTGTTGGGGAGGACGTGGAGAAACTGGAATGCTTGTACGATGACAGTGGCAATGTAAAATAGTGCAGCCACTAGGGACAGCAGTATGACAGGTCCCAAAAACTATTAAAAAGAGAGTGACCATGAAATACAGCAATTGTTACCTGAGTATCCATCCTAAAGATCTGAAAGCAGGTGTTTGAAGACATATTTGCACATCCCTGTTCATAGAGATACTACTCACAACAGCCAAGCGACAGAAGCGACCCAGTGTCTACTGGCAAGTAAGTGGAGAATAAAGTGTGGAACACGCGTACAATGGAGCATTACTCAGTCTTCCAAAAGAAGGAAATCCTGTCATGGACCACAATGTGCATGAAACCTGAGGACAGCAACCTAACTGAATTAAGCCCGTCCCAAAACTCAAATACAGTACAACTGATTCCATTTACACATCCACAGTAGGAAAATTCACAGAAACACAAAGTAGAATGGTGGTTACCGGGGCTGGGGAAAGGGTGAAATGGGGAGTTGTTCAATGGGATTAAAGTTTCAGTTTTGTTATTAAAAAGTTATAGAAATTGGTTGCATGACAATATGAATATAAGATCTGCTGAACTGTACTCTTGAAAACGGCTAATAAGCTACATTTTGCATAAGATGATTTTTTTTTACAATTTAAAATTATATATATATACGATGATAATAAGTAGGGTAATGTACTTTAAAGAGTCTACTATATAACAGACACCCAAATAGCATTTATTGGCCAAGAAGTATCACCCTTCTTATATTTAAGGATAAGGACTCTAGAGAAAGAGGCCAGCGTTAGAGCAAGCTTTGACCCACCCAGCTGTGTGGTCTTGGCCCACAGTTTCCTCACCTACGTAGTGAGCTAGTAACTGTACGTCATTACTTGCTCCAGAGACATTGCTAAATAATACATAAAAATTGACTTTCAGCATGTAATAAGTTCCATGAAAATGCTTGTTATTATTATTATTATTATATCATTTTATATTTCCTATATTTCTAGACAAGAGTCTGTTTTTACTTTCTATTTTACTATTATATGTTTAGGCTTACCTCATTTGACATTTTGAGTGAGTACAGTGTTACCATCATCCTCTCTAGCCATAATGAGTCAAATCAGTACCATATCATATACAAAATCATGTATCTAACTTATTTTAAAAATCATTTGCTTAGAGGAACAGATATTAATTAAATCAAAATCTGCTCATCATTAATAGTTAAAATATCTAATAAAATTGCATTTACTTTTTAACTCTGAGTCCATAGTTTCCCTATAATCTCTTTTCCATTTTTTTGTTATTTTGCATTATTATATGTATTTGTGCTGTACAATGAAAGATATTTTATTTTGACATAATTACCATAGGTATCTGGATTTTTCCAAGAATTAAATAAGACAAATAGAAAACATCCATTATAAAAAGAAAGAGTTTTAAAAAGTTATAATATAGTTTATTTTACTTTGTATATTCAGAAAACAAAAAGAAGTGGCATGGTTTGTTGATGAAATGCTGTAGCAACTACCTGAGAATAAAAATATAAACACACACTTGATTCCTAAATTCACAAAAACAGTGCTATAGAAAAAGCAGCAATTCACATATTGCTATTTTATTGTGTATAAAAAAATCAATATGTGCCAAATTTAAGTTCCTCTTCTAAATTATATTAATAGTAAACCAAACTTCTAAATGTTCAAACCTAACAAAATGATATAATTTTAGATTGCTGCAATAGCTAACTACTTAAAATTTTGTCATATTGAGATAAGTAATATAATTAAAATAATCAATAACTTTTTCTCACTCAACAGTTATGATAACAGAATACTGAAATTACCCTATTTTATTGCGACAATTTTTTTTTACCTCTTTACCTTGTGTATCTGTGAACTATATTGTTAATTTAAATATAATAAAATATTATGCAAACATTATATAATAACCCCTTACAAAATACCCATATCAAAAATATGTACCAAAAAAATGAATACTAAAGTTTTTGTTTGGCAAGTATAGAGAAAGGAAAAATCAAGGGTCTCTCCAGAGGGAATAAAAAAGAAAACCTGAGAGACAAAAGTGCAATCAGCCACCTCAGCTTACCATGCAGCAATCCCCCAGAGCAAGAGACAGAACTGGACGGGGAAAGCCAGCCTGGCAGGTCTCACCAAGCTGACGTGCTCCCGTTCCTTTTACTTAATTGTCCCGGAGATGTTAGTTCCAAAACGACCTTTCTCTTTGCTTCCTTGACTGAGAGCAGCATAAACCCAACACACATTGCTTGTGGTCTGATTCCAGGGACAGGAACTTTGATCAATGGTACTTTCCTTTTTCTGCATCAGAGGAGACACAATGCAGGCTGCAGGATGGAATCCCGTTCTTCAACAAAGGGGCGTGAGAAGGGAATTCTAATTCCTCCTATAAATGACATCAATGCCTCACACAAGAACACTTCTGATAATCAATATTAATCAATATTAAAAAGGTTTCACAGAATATTTGCTAAATGATTTCAACAAAGCAAAAGAAGACTGGCCATTGGAGGCAGGCTCCTGGACAAGAAAACTTGTTCAGAAGACTGGCCATCGGAGGTGGGCTCCTGGATGAGAGAACTTGTTCAGAAGAAGACTGGCCATCAGAGGCAGGCTCCTGGACAAGAAAACTTGTTCAGAAGAAGACTGATCATCAGAGGCAGACTCCTGGATGAGAGAACTTGTTCAGAAGAAGACTGGCCATCGGATGCAGGCTCCTTGATGGGAGAACTTATTGGATGCTGTTCTTTGGTCCTGACAGCAAACATTTCCTAGTAGAAATCAGAACACTGATACTTTTGCCAAACTCCTATGTTCTGAACCCCAGGTACCAGGTGTCCTAGTTCTGGCCTGGCCAACAAACTCCACTGATCCCTCATGGCTAAGATAGCGGAATAGTCTAGAATTAGGGAGGAAAAGATTGAAGGCAAAACAAGCATTCATAGCATTGATAAAAGTCCATCAGAGTGTACAGGGGTGGAGAATGGGAATTTCTTCAGGAGATACTTAGGTGGCTGACAAAGCATTAATAGATGCAGCAGTTGCCAATATTTTGCTCCAGCACCAGTTACCAGCTTCTTTCTCTTCATGTTAATCCTTCCCACTAGAGGTTAAATCTACATGGTCATCAGAGGCAGCCATGTAACTGCACTCAGGCCTATGAATTCCAGGTTGAAGTCATGAGTGACTGCTTTTTGGTCAACTCTAGGACCAGTGCTTGTCCTGGTCTCTCTCTCTGAAGTTAAGAGAGGTCAATGCTTAAACCTTCCCATGGGACAGGTGCAACACTGGGAGACCAGGCCTGGACAGCCACTTCTTGATGAAAATAAAACTCTCTCTTAATTGAGGTATTCTGACTCAGGGTTTCCTTTTTTGCAGGAACTTAGCCTGTCTCTAACTAACACATCACAAATTATAAGTGAGGCAAAAATGGCAGACATAAACCTAGACGGTCTGTGAACTATCTGGATTCAGCCTTACAACCAATAATTGTGGTGCAGTGTTTGGAGAAGAGAGGAAAGGTATCGATGTTTGATAGCAATTACAAGAAAGCAAAACATAAAGACTTTTAGTGCACATTACCTGGTCAAAGCAAAACTTAGAGAAATTTCCTCCACAAGGGGTTAAAAACTGTAAGAGAGAAAGGAAAGGCAAAGCTTTGGATCCCCTGGCAGAGGGAGGCCGGGATGCCCGGTGCTGCCATCTACTGTTGGCCATTCTAAAACTGAGCACAACAGTATTAGCACAGCATTACCATTTTGGTGCATTTGGAACTCACAAGGCTAAAGCAGTTCAGCACTTGAAACTTGATACTTTATAAAACCACGTATTTAAATTACCAAATTGGGATTGAAATGTCTAGAAATGGAATTGGTCAATAAAAGACAAGGCAGTACTAAAAACCTGTAGGTAAGGCCTTTCCAATTGGCTATGTAATTTGAATATAATGTACTTTCATTTAGTAAATATTTTCTGATGCCAACTCTGAGCCAGTTATTGTGCTAATGCCAGGTGAACTGTAGGATTTTTGGAGGGAGGGAACTCTACCCTATAGCTAGCTGTCCAGGGAGTCCAATGTCAAGAGGGTTATCCAAATCTAGAAAAGGCAGAAAAGGTATTGAAGATGAAATGATTTTCATAAATGAGATACGACAAAAGCATATTCCAAGAACTTAAAGGAGTGGATTAGTTTGTACAGAAGTCAAAGATCAGTCTTTTAAAATAAGTACCTAAAATAAAATTCTGACCCAGATCACGAAATCATGAAAACTAAAGTTGTATAAGAACACAAACTGTCTCTGTGAGTCAGAATCCTGAGATCTAAAGCATCCAACCCCGGAGTCTTGAGAGTAGGGAAGTGTAGGAAAGGAAATGCTTTCTAGCAGTACAAGATGTTCCCTTTGTGTATCTAGCCAAAAAGTTTAAATATATATCCCCAAAAAGGCTGATTCCCGTACGAAGTATCAAGGTACACTGTGTCCACAGAGGAAGCAGCAAATGAGATCATCTCCTCAAGTCATAAGAGGCACAAGACCTAACCAGGAGAAACAAACAAAAAGCTAACCCACCTTAACATTTTGGGGGTGGACAGATACTGGCTTCCTACTTAGCACATTATGTATAATAACTACATATATATTTATATTATATGTTTATATATTTTTCATATACAAATATATTTTATACATTTATATATTATATATATATGTACAAATACATATGTATTATATATATAAATAACATATATAAATAATTATATATCCACCTATAGAACAAAATACAATTGCTTTGATTTGATCTGTTGCATATTTAAACACACGCATGTACATTCATATAAATAAACAAAGCATATATATTTTGCACTGATCTACATATAAGTATGTATAAACATATATGATAGACACAGGGTACTTTACCTCTCAGTGCACTAGGACCTGAGGTCTACAGAGCAAGAGCATTGTTTGAGACCCTAGATTTCTGACAGGATGATCCCAGGGAAGACCGGCCACATTCTATAACCGGTGCAGGCCTCCTGACAGTCTGATAATGTTTAGGCAGCTCTCCAACAGATTCTTTCTCTGGAAACCATGAGATTAGTGGGGATCATTCTCTGACCTGCTTCCTTCACTGTGTTATGTCTGACTTGAGAAAACCAATCTTAAATCCTGACCGGGGAGCATGGCAGTGGGGGAACAGCAGGGTTAAATGAAATAGGAATGAGGCATCTGGACCACAGTCCTGGCTTAACTAGGACCCAGAGGCCAAGGACAGGAGTCAGGGAGCTCCACAAGGCGTCTCTGCTGCTGTGATTACTCAGTGGTCCCAGAATGGTCAGAGGCTGCCCATAGCTTCTCTTAAAAAGTCAACTACTTCTCTCTGGATTAAATCTCATGATTTAAATGGTATGAGTAAGAGTCACTGTAAATGCTGCTCGATGCTGCACCCTTCAGCACAGACCTACAGACTCACATACTACATTCAAAAGCTCATTTATTACGGGCACTAACCACAGTGCCTGCAATTTAAAAAAAAAAAAAAGAGAGAGAGAGAGAGAGAAACTTAACTGTGAAGAATTTCTGAGAAAAGAAAGCCTTTATCCTCAGTTGTGATAAAATATAGATGATTACCACCATTACAAATACTGCTTCATAGTGAGAAACACTGAAAACGCACATTTCTAAGAACTGGATATCCATTGAGAAAGTATTCCTGAACAGAAAGAACAATAATGTACTGTGTTACACTTATCTGAGTTAGTAAGAATTCTTTAATTTTATTTATTGTACATATTGCTGAGAAGTAAAAGAGTAAAACTCTTCTTCCCACTATTAAGGTACCACCAAGGAGGAAAACTCTCAAAGGCTGAGGGCGGGCATGCTCTTCAAGAAATACAACAGCATGCATCAGAAACTTAAAAATACACCCACAGCATCCTGTAAAGATGCTCACTGTTTGAATTTTAGTGCTTTATAAAGCCATGGAGCATGTATTTGGAGTAGGTATAGAAGACAATTGTTTTACTTGCTTCACTCCTCTGTGCCCCACTAAGTATTAGTAAATATCTGTCAGCCACTATGTCTTAATAATCTGTATACTCTACTCAACAATCCCAGCTCCAATGAAAAAAGGAAGTGAAAAGAAAAAAGCAATTAAGAAAAGTTTATTACTCAATATCCCCAAAATCAGGCATTTTGAGAAAGCCAACTTATAACTTGAGAGCCTCTGAGACACTTCCACCTGTGTTTTACATTTCCCCAATATTCTGCATGCCCTTTATCTGTTATTACGGTTCAATTTTAAACAGTAAGCCTTTACAATTGCTTTCAACATATTGGAAGTGCATGAACAATCGCTCAGGGAGCAAATGTAAACTGACTGGTTTTTGCAACACAAACGGTAACCATTTCTTAAAACTAAGTTCAAAATGAGTTCCAGGAACTTTTACTGAAAAACAAATCTGCTTTAGAACGATTTAAATTTCAGTTTAAGGGTCTAATTTTTGTTTTATTACATAATATACTGAAAATTAGCATAGCCATCATTCCTCCTTTTCCTGGATTTGATTATGTTGCTTCCACCATAACAATATTTGGATGTTTTTCGTATTTTACCTTCCTGTCCTTCTTAATCACTACATGTGCTTCAGTGGAATCAATAAGAAAATTAATAACAGTATTCTATCATGTATTACTCCTTAATTAGATTCCAAATCCTAAAGCCATTTATTGCATGTAAAAGGTATGCTTTAATTGAATTTATAAAACATAAATGTTTGAAATACCCAATATAGGAGACATTTGGGTTAGTAATTCAGTTTCCTCATAATGATCCAGTTTTTTAATTCTCCTAATATATATGCAAGAGTGAGGTCAGGGAACCCTTTACCCAGGTACTGGTACTCCCACAATTCTCACAGCAAGGGACCTCATGTGCTTGATTTTATCACCCAGCAGAGCCAAAAAAAATACAAAACAGCATGCAATCTGTATATCTGCTAAACATATCCTATTACTGAGAGAGTTTTTACTTCCCATTATTAAAATCAAATAATTATAAGCTAAGTATAACATGCTAGTTACACCTGTGGTACTTATTTCTAAGTGTGGTGACTTACCTGTGTCTTTAAGGTAAACTTTTGTTCTTTTCCTAAAACATACAGATTAAAATTTCTACTGGAATTTTTATACTAATAAGCAAATATATTAATAATTTTCAAAATAATTACAGCTCTTTATGTCCATAAAATCACACATTTTGTGCACTTTGAAGAACAAGAAAAGTAACAAAACTTTATTCAATGGACAGCTGCTACTGTGGGAAGTCAAAATTATTTGAAGTCTCTTCTGTGTTAACACTCGTAAGTTTTTCTTTGGTTTCAATATTTCTCTGTGATTTACACTGAGAAAATTGAGAAAATGAGCCATCGTATGTTCATCCACTTTCAAATAACACTGCCTATCCATGCCTCTTATTCCTAAAGCTTTATAACAAATAAAATATATTTACATATTTATATGCATTTAAAATGTATAAATACTATATTTCTTTTTAAAATCACTCAACTACAATGTAATACAAAATGTATTTTAAAATACTATACCATGAAATTTTCAAATACCATTCAAAAGGAGGCAAAGTTCAAACTTTCATTAGGGAGTTACTCATAAATTAATGTTAATTATGTAAAATAGTCACTTACAAGAAGGTAAGGATTACTTCTAATAATAATTACACTATGGTTCCCAAAGTTTTTTTTTTTCCGTTCTAAATGAAATTATATTTTTATGGAAGAAAAACGCTAAACAGAAGGACTTCATGTAAATCATTTCTTAAAGAAGTTGTTCACATTTGTCTCTTTGCCTTTCTATAAACTGAACATGTAAATCCATAATTTAATATATGAATGCTCACGGAGATTCACTGAAAGGCAGATTGGTGCAGTATAACATTATCTCAAGCAATGTGATTCCAGCTGCAAATGACCTAAAAAATAAACAATATCCTGAAAGATGTGGGGAAATTATGAAGCTAACGATTTCCCAAAAGGAAAAGACAATGTGTAGATGGCAGAGGAGTGGGTGATCTAAATAAAAACTCTACACTATGCATTCTGAGTTATTATTTGAGAAGCCACACCATCAGCAACATTTTATCGTGTTACTAATAAGCTACAGGTGGCTGAAATGGAAAAAATAATACTATTTTATCTTCTCCATGCTCCCCAGAAATCATCTTTTCAAAAATGTAAATGGTAATGCTAAAATCTGATGTACGTTTTTCAAATAAGTCATTATATTTTTTGTATTGCATATACTTCAAAACATACATGCTTAAAAATCTCAGTAAATTATCTATTTAAATTTACGTACAATTTTGATGAACTTTTTCCTTGATATCTTGTAAGAATACTTGAAAATAACATACCAATAAAACAGTCTCTATAGAAATTGGCTGCATGAATTCTAAAATACTTAGTTCTACAGTAGGCAACACAATCTGTCTGAATAGTTCACAT
>CAUYPK010129246.1:0-88678 GCA_963574355.1 Loris lydekkerianus | reverse complement strand
CAGGCCAAGGAAAGCCCCACTCACCCAATTTTCCTAAATGTGTAACACCGCCTCTGTTCCAAGGGAACACTCACCAATGTGCAGTCAGCTTGGTCTTAATTGCATTTAGCAATTTTTTTTTTTTTTTTTTTTTTTTTTCAGGTTTTGGCCCAGGCTGGGTTTGAACCTGCCACCTCTGGCATATGAGGAGGGCGCCCTACTTCTTTGAGCCACAGACACCGCCCCATTTAGTGATATTTTTTAAATCAGAATTCCAGTACTATATAGTACCCGAATTTTTTACTAACCTCATGTTTAGGACTAAGTTATAGTAGAAGAATAGATTGATCTTTTTCAATATGTTCTATTGAAGCCATAGTTCGGTAATTATACAAGTCTGAGTGGTTTGGGACAGCACAAGGAAAAATCAGGTCCATTCAATTTAATCCCTGCCTTTAGAATCATTAAAGAGTCCCAGAAGTATGTGTTATACTTCAAACATGAATATATCATATGCAAGAGTTTGGAGAGAGCTTTTAAATATACGGGAAGGCTAATATATAACAGCTATCCTGC
The DNA here is from genome assembly GCA_963574355.1 of Loris lydekkerianus. Taxonomy (NCBI): domain Eukaryota; kingdom Metazoa; phylum Chordata; class Mammalia; order Primates; family Lorisidae; genus Loris; species Loris lydekkerianus. The sequence goes on along the minus strand of CAUYPK010129246.1, from coordinate 88,123 downwards.
AATCCTTTAAAATAAATGTGAAAAAAATTATTCAACTGGAAGTTTTTATGATCTAATGAATTGACCTGTTTTAGATTGTATTAAATACATGGGTTTATTAATAATCAAATATAGTCAGAGTTTTAATTTTGTTAAATTTTCTAGGACAGCATGCATTTAAAAGCTTTACTTAATCCAGAGGACTAAAATAAAATCAATAAATATTTCAATGCATACTGTCTGTACTAAAAACAGTATTCAGAATCAGAACAACGAGTAATTTTAACATCAAAGTTGCAAATAATGGTGTCACAGTGTTTCTGATGGCACAAAATAAAAAAGGAAATCTGGTTCATGATAGATTATGAAAATGGTAATTATGTACATAAGATAAAATGGCTTTAAATTCCTTAATGAATGAGTCAAGTTATTGACAAGAAGCAATCAAAGTATATTCCACATGTGATTAACAACACTGAAATTTGACATTGACAAATATTATTTAATTCATACAACAGTAAGATCATAAGCATATATAGTCTCTAAATCTCCAGGTTACCATAAATTATAGAAAGAATTGGAATTTCAGTTAGCATGATTAATTTATTTTAGTCCTTGATCTTTTGCCTAGAATAGGTCAGAATAAATGGCCTCTCGCTCTCACACACACACACACACACACACACACACACACACAATTCGAGTAAGTGACAATTCCTCTCACATTGAAGAAACATACAAAAATACATCCTGTGCAAAAAAAATCCTTACAGCCCTGACAAGAGCACAGCCATTTTGGGAGACAGCTATTGGGGAAAAGCGGGCGAGAAACCAAACTACCTGATCACAGCAAACACCCTGCCCACGCCCTGGAATGCTTCACACAGGTGGTCCTGGGAAACAACAGTAGAGTAACTTTTATTCTGGCCCCAGCTGGAGGCCAATTAAGGAAGTATCTTCTAGATTTGCTCTGAGGGCAAAAATCAGTCCCTGCCAGAAAGGAGGACGACTCCTGGGAACCCCTCCCACATTCATCTCCCCTGATTACAGGGGATAAAAGCCCGTTGAAACTATGTGGAAGCTGAGCTGGCTCCTGATCAGACTCCATTCAGCTCTTTTTCTGCCTTTTTGTAATGAAGCTTTCCCCATCCCTGGACTGGCCTCCTCTCCTTTTTACAGACCCTTCCCCTACCCCCTGGTCCCCCCATACCCTACTAATGTGTAACTACTAATCACCTGTCCATTAAGTGGTACTTTACTAAATAAAGCACCTACTACGTGTTAGGCACTATGCTCAGCCCTGGGAATCAATAGAATTAAGATATACACAGGTCAGCCTCACAGCGCTTATAATGTAACAGATGTAGCAAAACAAATTCATATCAAAACTTAGCTGTAAGGAAAGCTATTTTGTATAGCAAAAAATTCTAAGCACTTACGTAGAAGAAAAAATTGAGTAAGATTTAATAGCATGACTATTGCAAACTATATCAATCATACAACTTAAAAGCAAACCAATGGCTTCACTCCCTCAGACTGCCATGTCTAAAGCTAATCTCAGTTTGTAACTGATACATGCCAGCAGAAGGAGCATGAGAACTTCCACGTCACTGACAAAACTGAGGACAACATATTTGTTACCTGAGCTGTGACATGATGCTGTGGCATCATACAGCAGTAGAATGGGGTCATCCACCCAAGCTATGCGTGACATCTTTTGACAGTAGCAAAACTGGTTTAGAAAAAAAAAAAAAAATGGTACTAATATATGAATCTAGGAAGTTCAAACTTTCCAAATCATAAGGTGTTAGGTCTCTTCAATCCTAAAGAGACCACTTTGGGGAAGTTATTTAAATTTGCAGGGCAAATTTTTTTACAAAAAAAAAAAAGAGATATTCAAGTTGTGAACCCAATAAACACACAAGGAAAAAGCCATCCCTTTCCAACTCCATCCTCCCACTCATTCCTAATAGGTACTCAAGTGGAACAAAAATCCTGATATTGTGGCCAAAATTTTTACATTGAAGCCCTCAAAGGAATAAATTACTGTTGAAATTTCAGAAATGATTTGGAGAGCTAAAATTGACCTTGTTTGCTAGAATGTATCAATGTATAGCATAATGCCCTAGCTTTGAAATAAATCAGCGTACTTCTTCAAACTGTAGGAAGTAAACCAAATTTGCATTAATATGTGATGAGCAGACAATTTCTGATTTATGCTTTGGGGGTAAAATATGTTTTCTAAACAGAAGGCTTTAAAGCTAAGCAAAACACAAAAAGGGGCTCAGATGAAAGAGGGAATGAGAAAAGCATTCACGGTGAGTGGCCAGGTGTAGGGGAAACCTGTCCAAGGGGTCAATGTTGGAGACTTCCCACTTTTCTGAACGTATGGAATAAAATCACAGAAAACTTGTCCGTGGGCCAACAGTGTTAGCTTCACCTAGGAGCTCATTAGAAATGCGGAATCCCAGGACCTATTTCAGAGCCTGCATTTTTGCAAAACCCCTGCAGGTTATCTGTGCCTATAGAAGTTTAATAGGCACTAATGTAAGGCCTTGTGGAACCTGGTCCATATAGTTGCATAAATTTAAATATCTATATTTATATTTGCATAAATTTAAATATCTATTTTATCTATACTTCCAGTACATCTACCTTTTTGGTTTACCAAGACACCCCCAAGCACCTAGAGAGTGCTCATTATGGACTGAATGTTTATGTCTTCCCAAAATTCATATATTTGAAGCCTACATCTCCAACGTGATGGTATTTGGAGGTGGGGCCATTGGGAGGTAATTAGGTCATGAAAGAGAAGCCCTCATGAATGTGATCATACTGTTAAAAGAAGAAAGGTGATCTCTTTTTCTCTTTCTTTCTTTCTCCCCCCTCAAGGACCCAGTGAGGAGGAAGCCACCTGCAAGCCAGGAAAATAGCCTTGACCAGACAGATCTGCTGGTGCCTTGATCTTGGAATTTCCAGCAAGACCCCAGAACTGTGAGAAGTGTTTACTGTTTAAGTCACCCAGTCTGTGGTGTTTGTGTTGTAGCTGCCCAAACTATGACAGTGCCCAACAAATACTTATCAAACAAATTCAATAGGCTTTTCCAAGAATTATAATTTCTCAAATTCACACATAGATTTTGAACAAATGTATTTGTCATATAATATACAGGGTGGCCATAAAGTTTGTGTGCAATTTTGGACTGCACACTATTTTAAATTGCACACGACCTTTATGGCTACCCTGTGTAAAGATGATTCACATTTGCTAGGGTAGCTTTACTTGGGTTGATCAAACTAATTTCATTTCAGAGCCTATGAAAACTAACAGTAAGGCAAAGACATGTAACTAAAACCCTGAGAAGCCCAAGACCCATGACCCATCACTTGTTTTGCAACAAAACAGCATCACGCAAACTAAGCACATTTACTAAATGGAATTTTCAGATTTAGACCGATTCAATTTTACTTCCCTAGGTCTAAGGTCTTTAGACATTACTGAAATCATCATCACCATTGTCATCATCATCATCACAACCACCTGTTCTTATAAAACTAGGATCTTGCAAAATTCGTACAGATTAGTTATTGAAAAGCATTTGGTGGGGGGTGATTCGCAGGTTACTCCATAGACCACGTGCTAGATTCTCCTTGACTTCCTAACTAAAACATAAGCTCCATAAGGCAAAAGGAGTCCTGCTATATTACCGTACTTCCATGCCATGGTATACAGTAGGTCTTGACACACAGGAATAATATACTTTTTATTACCTTAGAAATTGCACTGAAGAAAATATGTGGCTTAGAAACTGAGGCACAGAACAATAAAGCAATATTCTTGTGGTCACATGGTTATTTATTATTAAATTTACAAAAGCCTCTCCAGAGCTCTTACCATTGTACCACACTGGTTTTATAATAGCAAATTCCAAAATTTATCTACTAACCCAAACAGCAAGCTAATAAATTTTAGCTACTCAACAAATGTTGTAAGGAGCAAGTATATCTTCAAATAAAAAGTCTAAATTTTGATCCAGTTCTGGATGTATATTTATAAACCTATCAACCATCAGTCTGAAGGGGTCTACAATAATGCCAAACACACATCTTAGTAGGAAACATTCCAAGAACTTAACCTAAAAAAATGTTAGACATTTTCCTTGAACTTTAAGCTTCCCAAAAGCTTCTCAAAATGGGGCCTCTATTTTATGAATAATGAGATTTCAGGGCCCTTCACGCTGCCCTTGACCTTGGGTCAGCGTCACTGTAATGTGGGCCTCTTTTCTCTTTGTACATTGTAAAACAAACAACAACAACAACAAAAAAAAAAAACTAAAGTTAGAGCTATTTCATTCCATTCAACTCGGTTGTACTTTCTGAAGAAAATGCAAACAAAAGCAGGACCAGGTCACAGTTACTGATTTGTCTCATTGTCATTTCCAAGAAGAATTTTCTGAATACTCCAGCACCAAAAAGTTTTAGTGTGCCACTCACTGTATACCTATAATCAGGTAAGACTAAACTAATAAAGAAACAGTAATAATAATCACAGTTTTCTACCTAAATAAAACAGTACTGTGCAGGGCTTCTGTGAGTTTGGAATTGTCCATATGTTGATACAGATAAGAGTATAGATATATATATATATATATTGTTTTTCTGTAATACAGTAGAATCCCCATGGCTGACCCCCTCCCTATATTGACTACCTCCTGATTGGCCTAATCTTCATAGACTGGACATGCACCACGTGTACGTATCAGTACAGCAGGCCTCGTTCCTTATGTTGGCCACGTAGTTGGCCAGTTTGTTACAGTCCTTTGGGAAGTCAACTCACAGAGGCTATACTGAACTTTACCACTCTCTGTGTTCTATCACTGGGTTGAGGTGTTGTTATTGAGATGCCCATGACTACATAATCCTTCTTTAGTTGCCTACCTTTCCTTACTCCAATCCACATATAAAATGAATATGAAGCCAAAAAAAGCAAACTGGGACAAATAACACTGTTTTTTTTTTTATAGATGGTCTTTTTGATAACAGAGCAAGCGTGTTACTGACACTAGGGCACAGTATCCTTTGAAGAGAGCAGGCCTATTCCTTCCTGGAATATCTGCACACAATTCTTATTGCAATCTCCAAGAAGGATGTCTTAAAAAGAAAGAGAAAAACTCATCCCCAAACTAAATAAAACCACGGCAGAGGTTTTCAGATATAGATAACTAATTTTCAATGCTCAGTGATTTTGCACCAGAAAGAATTTTGTCTCCTCGTAGCCCAGGCCATTCTGGCTTGGAAGCTAATTTCAAAGCACAAACATACCTTCCCAAAAATCTTCTGTTCTAGTGCCTACTCCAGATATTTTCATAGGGTAGATTATAAAGAGCTGCATAACCAAAAGAAAGCCAAAATGTTGTTCTGTATTAAGCTCAAAAGAAAGCTCCATATGCAACAACAGGAGGCCATAGGCAATTAACACTGCAAATTGAAAGGTTTAGAATCTTTGCATGACCTTTAAAGGGCAACACAGCTGCCCGTTCACATGCGTGCAATTATAGAGTGACTAGTTCATAGCAGGAGGGGAAAAAGTAAAAATATAAAAATATGTAGTAAAACAAACTTTGCATTCATCAAAAGCTACTTTGAACTTTCCAAGCTCCGTGTGGAGAGCTATCTTTACACAGCACAGGGAGAAGCATTCAGCTGGTTGTCTTCATTCTGTCACAGGACTAAATTCAGACTATCACTGTAATTGCTAGAATGCAACATTATCACATTATTGAATCTCTCTGTAAAGAGTTTCCAAAATCTACCGCATAAAACCACAGTATAAAAGAAGCAATGTAAATATAAATTTAATTGAATGACTACATTTGTGCTATTGCTAGGGGAAAGGGAGATGTACCTTTGCTAACTGGCCATTCAGGGAAAATCATTAAACAATTACAGCTGCTATGGAGTAACTCAGAAGACTGAAGTGATTAAAAGGGCTTTATCTGATAGGAACTTATACGCTTTCATTCCTCAGTTATCTATCTCATACCCCATGTGAACCGCTGTGAACAAAATGGAATGTTCTTCTTATAGCTGATACTTTACATGTGATGCCCAAGCAAACTAGCAGTTGTATTTTCCAACAGCAACACCCATCAATCAATCGTCTAAACCGTCTGACGAGTTTGCCTACCACTACGGCCCAGGCTGAAACCCAACACATCCATGCGGTATACACACTAGGAGCAGGTGGGTTTTAGGAATCTGACATAAATTTAGAGTATAACATCAATACACATCTGGAAATTTTGTAGAGGTCATTTATAAAACAGAATAGTGTACTCTAATGTAACGCATTGTTTGTGTTTTTTGATTGTAGAGGCATGTGTTTAATAAAGACAGCACACAGAAAAATTCAGTTTTTAGAATATGTTGAAATTCCCAGTTGTAGTGTCAATAAACACATCCCAAAGTGTCCCTACAGAGGGAAAATTTGTGTTTTGGGTTTTTTTTCTGTTTTTGTTTTTGCATAGGTAGTCTAGCAAGTATCTCGAAAAATAAAAAAGAAGAGAAAAATATACCGTATGTAACGGTGGTACAAACAATGAAACTCAATTATAATAAACCTTGTTAACAATGGATACAGTTGTACTGAAGTTCACATCATGCAATATAGTGAAAAACTATGTACATAAAAATATACATAATAGGAGGGCACCTGTGGCTCAAAGGAGTAGGGTGCCAGCTCCATATACTGGAGGAGGTGGGTTCAAACCCAGCCCCGGCCAAAAACTGCAAAAAAAAAAAAATATTTATATATATATATATATATATATATACACACATAATATATATTTATATAAGTATATATAACTTTTTTTACAAAGTTGTTCTTGCCCCCACCCTTTAACACAAAACCTGTATCTTACGTGGTGTCATTAAAACCATATATACATATAAATAGAGATTATATAGACAAGTAAATATTGCAGAGAAATATATTTAAATACAACTTTCTCCACATGCCAGTAAGTCTAAACATTCCTCTAAAATTTCTGTAAGAACAAGTAGAAGACAAAAATTGTTACCTTTATTTCATTGACAAGGACATTGAATCACTGTGCTGAATGAATATAACCAGACCTTCTGAAAACTACCCAATAAGTCAGTGACCACTGACAACTAAAAAACAGAAACTCACTTCTAAGTGTCTGTTTGCTAGGCCCTCCTGTCTATCTCCCATTTCAGACTATGTTCCAAACCTGAACTAAAAATGTTCTCTAAAAAGACTCATAGCAACTCAATGTGAAAGCCTTCCTTCTCTTACAATGGAATGAGTTTGATATGCTCTAAGTTGCTCAAAAAAAGTTAACCAAAGAATTTTCAAACAAAATGGCAAATTCACCATATTGCATGGTGTTATAAAATCAGTGGTTCAAAAGCAAGATGCATCATCTAAAACACTGTGCAAGCATGTGGGCCAGACGTGAGGGCAATTCAGCTGGGTTGGCCTTCACGTCAGCAGTGGTCATGCTAACGCATTTCTCACTGATTTGATGGAGCCCTACTAATAACAGGTTGATCAATTGCATTTGTAAACGTCAGGCATAGATCAAAGGGGACCATGTAGAATGCTTATTTACTTCAACTTACGATTTTTCATCAAGAAAACAAAACTGCATTGCACAAAGTCCCTTATTTTTACTTCAGTTTTCAGTGAACAAAACAGATGCAGAATGATGGGACTTAATGAGGCATCCCTAATAAAATACTGCAGGAGTAGAAGCAGGGGCACTGAACTGTTTGCACTCTGGTTGTTTCATCTTTTCAAATATGTTAGAAATAACTGACAACACTTGGGAACATTCATGTTTGGGACACGCATTGGAGAGTTCATCAATAGATATGTTCATCAAATTGCAGCCACAGCTAAACTTGGGCACAATCTGACAGTACCTTTTCTTAGGAGTTAAATGTCTGGGAAAGGCTGGAGAGACACATCTTACCCTTCCTGTACAGGGTAATCCATAACCCACAATTAGTGCTAAATCAACCCTAAAAATGTGTATTTTTAATACAAAGATACATGTCTAAACGATCATCAAGGTACTATACTGAAGATACTGGATCTAGGAACTAGGACTACTAAAATTTCTGATAAGGTATGAAATAATTTTTATAAAATTTCTAACACACCCTAAGTTTCATTATTAGATAAATGTTTAAAAAGGAAAAATGGCTATGTCTGAAACCAGATCTTTTCACAACCATGTCATCATCACGTTTTATAATTTGATGCTTAGTTAATACTACAATGCAGTCTCTAAGCGTTAGGCATCTATTTTGACACAGATTCATAGGCATCTCAATGAATCTTCATTCCCAATTTGTCACTGCTAAAATAGCTAATATTTTTCTAATTCAAAATCACACATGCTGGGAAACCCTAATTCTGCTCCAGCCTAGCCTGTAGCAATTGTGTAGGTGTTTGGTTCTTCCTTAAGAGACACATATCACAGCACTATACTATATTTTTAAAGGCAAGGAATGAATCAAGGTTTTAATCTTTAAAAATGCCTATTTGAATACAGCAACACATTAAAATTGTGTTTGCCTCTTAAAAGACTACCTGTGCCTAAGTATTCAGGTAGCACTGACTTCAGAGTCTTATGCTACCTACAAATAATAACAACCCAATTGTTTCCATTGAAAATTAGAAAAATGAAAATAAAATAAGCTCCAGGGTGGTTACTGATGGCTTTAAAAATTAGAATTCCAAAAAGCTCAACCCAAACAATTGACTGAGGATGAGGTTCAGAACAGAATAAAGTAGGGAAAGAGACAAATTAAACACATTGAACCAGTTATTTAAAATACAGGCTGTTAAGGTGCCAATTTTGAAACTGCAAATGATTCACCAGTCTGAGAGCACATTTGCAAACAGACAGAGGCAGGAGTAAATGCAAATAATCTTAATGCTCTGGTTTTTAATCTCCTTTGCTAGTTATTTTGGTTTAGCACTTTACACATGAAATCTTAAATTAATTACTCATTTGTCTTAACTTATATTGCCGAATGGAGCAGTTTTAGAGTGTTAATTGATAACAGTCTGAATGTTGATGTCTAAAACAATCTAGTTAAGAAGACAGGAACCAGATAATTATCACCCAGTCGGTGGTTACTGAAATGCATCTCGTCCTGAGGGAAGGACCCTTAGTGTACTAAGTGCTGTAGGGGCACTTTTAGAGAAAAGGTTCCTACAGATTTGAGGTGGGTTTTGTTTTTGTTTTTTTCACGAACAATTTTGTAAAATTCAAGAGGAGATTTCCCACTCACAGAATGAGGATGTTTTCTGTCTTACTGCCACAAGCCAAACTCAGCCAGCCGCTAGGGTAACACAAGCGCACATTGGATTCCAAACGCTTGGGGCAATTGTTTGGCGCTGCTGGAGAAGTGGAGCGCCGAGCGGGCTACCCAAGGGCTCCGCCAGCACCCACGGGCCGTCCTGTCAAGAGCGGGCTGGACAGCTCAACCTACAGCTCTACAAGACACCGGGCGATGGATCGCAAACTTTCCTTTGCAAAGGCAGTTTCTGCGAATCACACGTCCCCGGATCAGTGAAGATCAGCAGCCTCAGGAAAACACTTCTTAGTAGTTACCGGCCTTCCAGAACGGAAGGGGGAAGGGACAACAAAGCCGTAGGGCAGAACGAGAGACATCCATCCATAAAGAAATGAAAAACGTTAGTCTCCCAAAGCGGATCTTGTGCTGAACGCTGATCGTCAAAGGCTCCTTCCCCAAAGCTCTCTCGTCTGCCTGACAGGTAAAAGCTTTATTTCAAAGCGTCCTTTCCCAAATGTAAACCAACCTTTAAGTAAAAGAGGCCCAGGTACTTATCAAAATGATTCTTTATGAAAATAGTTAGAGATGGAGAAATCTATAGTCTGAAACACCCACGCTCTGCAGACAGGCCTGAGCGTGAACTAGTCCGAAGTGGACAGAAAGTGGAGATTTCAGAAAGGCGACCCTACACGCGCCATTGATCCTCCTGGACTGCGACCCCCAGCTCCAAAGGAGGAGTCCAGACAGTTACCGGCCCGAATCTGTCTGGGGGAGAAATCAGAGTAAAACCCACTCTAATCTTGGACCGGTCGCCTGCTGTGTCCAGGGACCGGGGACAGGAAGGGCTCCTGGCGCCTCCGTTCGCTGCGCTGACCCCCTCGGCCGTCCCCTCCCCGCCCTACCCCGACCGCGGGCAGCGGGGACGCCGGCGGCTGGACCAGCCTCGCCCTCGCCTGCGGTCCTCCCAGGCCGAGCCCCCTACAGCCCCGGGCCCCCCAGGAGGGGAGGGGAGACCGTGCCCGCGGGGGCCCCGGGCGCGACGCGCACCCACCTGCAGCCCCGCTCCCGGGTGGCGGCAACACCTCGCGACGCTCCTGCAGCTCCGCGGGCCGGCGCCGGCCTCACTGCGCTCGCATCGCTCCCGAGATGCCGACGCGCAGCCACCATCCAGGGGCATCGGGAGCCCGGGCCGGGCGGTGCGCTCGCCAAGGCGTGCGGGTGCGCGCGCGCGTTCGCTCCTCCGAGGGCAGAGAGCGCTCAGCAATCTCTCGACATCCACCTCGGAACGCCCCCGAAGCAGGTGCCGAGGGTGGAGCGCGCGCGCCCGATCGCTCGTCCCCTCTCCTGCGTCCCCAGTGTCCAAGTAATCAAAGATGCGTTGACCGAGAGAAGGTTGCCGGTCCCGGAGCCGGGGCAGCGCCCGCGGCCGCCGCGGTCCTCGCCGGTGCGCTCAGCCCCGCCGACTGCGGGTCCCGGGTTCAGCGGCCGCGCTGCGACTGGCGCCCTCACTCCGTCCGACTCGGCAGCCCGCAGCGCCCAGCCGGGACTTTCCCCCGCCGAGCGGCGTCCCCTCTCACGCACACGCGTCCTCCGTCCCTCTCTGCCGCCCCCTGCGCTCCGGGGAAGGGCGGCTGCACGGAGCGGTCCCCGCCAGGACGGCAGCCCGCGCCGCGCGCCCTCAGCCCCGGCTCCCGCAGCGCCCGCTCTCCGGTGGGGGAGGCGCTGAGCCCCGGAGGTCTCCCTGCTACCTCGGTCGCGGTGCCCCTGTCCCCGCGCTGGGCAGACAGGTCCCCGCCGGCGTCCTCTCCGAGCCTGGGCGCCGTCGACTCGCGTCCACTCAGCAGCCGCCCCGGGCCAGCTGCGGCCGCTGGACTCCGCCTCCGAGCGCCGCGGCCCCGGCCCCGCGCAGCCCACCCGCCGCCGCTCTCGGCATCGTGGGCCGGAGGGAAGGTCCCCGCCGCTGTCCCCCGGTCACCAGTGCCCAGGCTCCGTCACCACCGAGAAGGTGGGAGTTTCCAATATCGAACACGGGCGAGCAGGTGTCGCCTGTCACCTCGGTGAAGGCGCGAGGAGAGAAGGAAGGGAGCGGAGGAGGGGCCCGAGGAAACGAATCCAAATCGCCAGAGAGAAAGAAGCGGTTCAGCAGCTAAAGCCTCCTCCCCGCGGCCCACCCCGGTGCGGTGCTGTCGGAAGACGCTGGCGGCCCGCTCTGAGAAAGTCACAGTAAAGGGCAGAGCCCCTGTCCACCCAGCCTGGCTCTCCAGGGAGGCAGCGCAGACAGCAGGCAGAGCGCGGTCCGGACACTCCAGAGTTCAGCAGCGGAACGCGCTGGCAGGACCAGGCAGCGTCGTCTCCCTCGCGACAGCCAGCTGTGTCACCCCGCAGCCGCTGCCGAGAGCAAACGACGCTCCTGCAGAAGAAAGAGGCAGTAAAAAATGAGGGAAGGCGGATACTGGAGCAAAAGCTGGACTGTGTCTCCCTCTAGAGGAGAGCCGAGTCCGAACGCTACTGGGAGGAAGGACTCCACTTTCCCGCAAAGAAACAGAAAGTCTAGATGGTCTCAGGGATTTTGCATTTTTACCAATTACACCTTCTCATGGATTTACAGGCAGGATTCCCCTCCAGCCCTACGTAAGCAAAGCTCTTGCTAAAGGAACTTCCGGATACTCCCAGGAATTTAAGAGCGTGACCCTGGAAGGTCACATCCTTCCGGGTTTGGCTAAACCCGGGGGTGGTTTAGGCCGCGTGCACGAGTGCTCGGATAAACGGTCTTCTTAGGTTCACTTTGACCAACCTTGGCGATGAGCAAAACTTCAGTGTAGTGATTAGAGGATTATTCAAAAATGAATGAATAGTAAAAATGGATTGAGAAAAAGAAAATCCCAAACGAAGGAAGAGAATTCTGACCCAGGAAATGTACAGTTCCTTACCAGGAAGGCATAACAAAAAGATCTTGCTCTGGAGCCAATGTTCAGACCTCTTATTCAACTACTCTGGGAGCTGTCGAGATAGCTAAACTCCTTCCAGCTGTGAAGCCTTGTGCCTGTAGCTCTAATTCATTGGAATCACTGGCAAACTAGGTGTCTCCCCTCACCAAATCTGAAAGTAAAAATAATACTTAATGACAAAGAGATGTTACAGAGTATGTCCTTCACTTAGTGATTTTATCTTAACATGTTTACTGACTCAGCCATAATTTGTATCTACAAGACCTGAAGTCACTTAATTAGTCAATCATTTATTAAAAGGTAATGCCACCAATTTTATAAGAAGGTTTTATTACTTCAAAGTCACTTTTGGAGACCTGGGACATTTAGAAATCAAAATATCTAAAGCAAAATATTTAGATTTTGTGAACTTACTATTTGAGTTAAGAGTTTGCTTTCAAAAATTTTCTGTATATTTAAAAATTGTAAAATATGTATAATAACAAAGCAGTTCTGTTTTAACTTCATAATTTAGTGGCAGCTTAAAGAAAGAAAATAATTTGTTTTTTTTAAAGAACAACTGAGATTAATTGAAATTTAAAACAAGGCATCAAAACTAAATAATGCAGGTTTTACGGTTTTAACTAATTGTACTATTGCAGATTTGAGTTCATCTATCACATGGCACTCCTTTGCTTCCAAGATACCCTGAAACAGTGCCTTGCAAATGATTCTTGTCATGTGGCCAAGGACTATTTCATTCCACTCAGGGATGCTCAACCTTTTGGCTTCTCCACTGCACACTAGAAAAGGAAGAGTTGTCTCAGGCCAAACATTAAATAAATGGACACTAACAAAACCTGATGAGCAAAAAAGAGGCTGGTCCATAATTTCTGCAATATCCAACACCTCCGATAAGCAAAACAGTCCTTGCATTACCCACATGCACCCACAGGCCCCAGGTGGGACACACCTGATTACAACTCTCACAGTAATTTTTGTTTGCTGTGTTAAATAGTTGGGTGGAATCCAAGCAGGAATAACACTGGAAACCCTGTGACTTTGAACTGAGAGGAAAAGACACATACAGACAGAATCACTTTAGAACATTGGTCCTCCTTTTTCACACACACAAAATATTATATATGTGTGTGTATGTATATATATAGCATCCATTATAATCTCAGCTTCTAATTTATTCATTGTGATTGTAGGAAAAGCTATAATTCTATCACATTGTTAAAATTCAATTTTTATTGGTTGAGTATGGGACATTCTCATCCTTATTTTCTTAATAAAATCATTATGTTTTTACATGCACATGAAGCATTTATTAAAGTGAACAAATGTATAATTTCTTTGAGGGAGGAGGTCTTCTGGTAAGGACCAGAAAACCTGCTAGACAGATTCTAAAAGAGCTTTAACATAAATGCATAGATTAATTTCAAAACATAACAATTTCTTATACAAAGTTACATGATGCTAAAATCTGTAATTGTGTTTGTGCATTTTGTAAATATCCAGATAAATCATTCCCAGTAATTTTTAGATCAAGGTATTCTCCTTTCTCTCACCTCCAAGATTTTAGAACAAAATCTTTTGCCTTCTTTTCCAAGGGAACAAAATGGCAAATACCCTCCTAGTTTAATAGAAGTCTTGAGTTGATCGTTCCTGGCATCCACAGGTACGGTCCCAGACCACCACAAACATCAGCTGAAGCAAGTCACATGGATTCTTTGGTTCCCCAGTGCAAAATAGACAACTACTTTATTGTCGTTTATTAAGCCCGTAATAGCATTACACCTTTTTTAGAAGTACATATATTAATTTAAAAGTATGTTATTGCTAAAAAACGTTAATAATCATCTGGACCTTCAGCAAGTCCTACTCTTTTTGCTAATGGAGGGTCTTTTCTCGAGGTGGATGGCTGCTGACTGGGGCTGTGGTTGCTGAAGGGTAGCTCTGCAGGTCTTAAAATAAGACATCAATGAAGTTTGCTTCACTGACTGACTCTTTTCACAAAAGATGTGTCTGTAGCACGCAATGCTGTTTGATGGCCTTCTCCTGCAGTAGAATTTTTTTAATTGGAGTCAGTCCTCTCAAGCCCTGCTTTATCAACTAAGTTTGTGAACTATTCTAAATCTTTTGTTGTCGTTTCAAGTGTTCACAGCACCTTCACAAGTAGATTGTATCTCAAGAACCTGCTTCCTTTGCTCATTCCTAAGAAGCAGCTCCTCATTCATTTTTATCATGAGATTGGCAATTCCGTCACGTCGGCGTCCCCACCTCTGATTCAAGTTCTCTTGCTAGTTTTACCACATCTGCAGGGAGTTCATCATCAAAGTCTTGAGCCCCTCAAAGGCATCCATGGAGGCTGGAATCAACTTCTTCCAAACTCCTGTTGACGTTACTATTTTGACCCCCTCCCGTGAATCACAAATGTTCTGAATGGCACCTATTAAAAGAATGGTTTCTTTCCAGAAGATTTTCAATTTACTTTGCCCAGATCCATCAGATAAATCACTATATCTGTGGTGGCTATGGCCTTATAGGATATATTTCTTAAATAAGAAGACTTGAAAGTTGAAATTATTCCTTGACCCATGGGCTGTAGGCACGAAGATGACATTAATGTCCGTGTACACTTCCACCTGAGTTTTTTGATGCTTTTTTTTATCAATAAGCAGTAATATTTTGAAAAGAATCTGTTTTTCTGAGCAAAGTATCTCAACATTGAAACAGTGGACTTAATTAATAGTCAGCAAACTATGCTTATCAACAGATGTGCTGTTACCCAGGCTTTGTTTTTCCACTTATAGAGGAATTAATTAATTCTTAAGGGCTGTAGCATTTTTAGAATCATAAGTGAGTACGAGCTTCAACTTGAAGTCACAAGTTCCATTAGCCACTAACAAGAGAGTCGGCCTGTTCTTTGAAGCTATGAAGCTGGGTTTCAGCTTCTCTTTAGCTATGAATGTCCAATGGCATCTTCTTCCAGTAGAAGGCAGTTTTGTCTATATTCAAAATCTGTGTTATAGTGTAGTCACCTTCATCAGCGATCTTAGCTGGATATTCTGAACAAAACTTGCTACAGCTTCTACATCAGCACTTGCTGTTTCGCCCTGCACTTGTATTTTATGGAGACAGATTCTTTCCTCAAGCCTCTTAAACTAACCTCAGCTAGCTTCAAACTTTACTTCTGCAACTTCTTCACATCTCTCAGCCTTCCTAGAACAGAAGAGAGTTAGGCCTTTGCTCTGGATTAGGCTTTCGCTTGCAGGAACATTGTGGCTGGTTTGATCTCACTCCAGACCACAAAAACTTTCTCCATATCAACAATACACCTGTTTCTCTTTCTTGCCATTTGTGTTTCACTGGAGATGCACCTTTAAATTCCTTCAAGAACATTCCTTTGGCATGGAACTTGTTTGGTACAAGACACCTAGATTTCCTTCCACCTATTTTTCCTTTTGATATGCCTTCCTCACTAAGCTTCATCATTTCTAGATTTTGATTTAAAGCAAGAGACATGTGACTGTTCCTTTCACTTGAACACTTAGAGGCCTTTGTAGAGTTATGAGCTGCCCTAGTTTCGATACGGTGGGAATAGGAGGGCCAAAGGAGAGGGAGAGAGAGGGGTGGGCAAAGCCAGTTGGTGAAGCAGTCAGAACATCTGGGTTAAATGACATTCGTGGAGTAGGTTTGCCATTCTCTTCAGGCATAGTTTGTAGCACCTCAAAACAATGACAGTAGTAACACCAAAATTCACTGATCGCAGGTAACCACGCTGTTGGAAAAACGGCACCATCAGACTTACTGGACCTGGGGCTGCCATAAACCTTCAATTTGTAAAACAAGCAATATCTGTGAAGTGCAAGCATTAAAAGATAAGGTATAGGCCTGCTCATATCAGTAATCCCAGCACTATGGGAAGACAAGGTGGGAGGACTGCTGGAGACCAGGAGTTCAAGACCACCCTGAACAACATAGTGAGACCTCTCTCTACAAAAAATTTTTAAAAAATTAGCCTGGTGTGGTGTGCATGACTGTAGCCCAAGCTACTTGGGAGACTGAGCAAGGAAGATCATTTGAACACAGGTTAAGGCTGCAGTGAACTATGGTCACACCACTGACAGCACAGCAAGACTCTGCCTCTAAAAAAGAAAAAAGAAGACAAGGTTATGATGGGATATGGCTGTATTTGTTTGAACTGGCTCCTTCGAGTCTAAGCAGTAAAAGACAATTTCTTTAAATAGTAACTGTAACTGAATTGTAATCTATCATAACATCCACCATGTTCTGAGGGCTTCCTGAAATACAACTTCGGGGAGCTTCGAGGTTATTTTTCATTTTTTCCTTTTTTAAAAAACTACATTATTTTGAAGTATAATTGATATGCTATTGATGCACAATCTGATGAGTTTGCTGTTGTTGTTGAGACAGAGTCTCACTCTGTCACCCTGGGTAGAGTGTCGTGGCATCAAAGCTCACAGCAACCTCAAACTCTTGGGTTCAGGCAATTCTCTTGCCTCAGCTTCCCACGTATCTGGAACTACAGGTGCCTGCCACAACGCCCGGCTATTTTTTAGAAATAGGGTCTCGCTCTTGCTAAAGCTGGTCTGCAACTTGTGAGCTCAGGCCATCTACCCGCCTCGGCCTCCCAGAGTGCTGGGATTACAGGTGCGAGCCACTGCACCCAGCCTAATCTGATGAGTTTTGACATGTGCACATAATCATGAAACCAAACAGTCAAAATACCAAACATTCCCCCCAGATTTGCCTCATGCCCCTTTGTGACCCATATCTTTATCCACTCCTGTCCCAGCATCCACTGAGCTAGATTCTTGCTGGTCTACTTTGCATTTTCTGTAATTTATATAAATTAAATCATATGTTTTCTTTTTTGAACCAGTTTTTTTCTATAAGAATAATTATTTTGAGAACACATGTATGTTGTCTTCTATCTAGGTAAGGCATTCATTTTTTTAGTACTATTCCATATTGAGGAATGGAATTCATTCCAGTAGAATTCCAGTTAGGTTACTTCTTGATTGAGATATTACAGATAAAGCTGCTACGAACACCTGTGGAGAAATCCTTGGGTGGAGGTATGTTTTCATTGCTCTTGGGTTTACACCTAGGAATGGAATGGCTGGGTTTGAAAAAATATATATATATTCCAAAGTTTTTGTGCCAGTTTACATTCCCATCAGCCATTGTAGGAGAGTTTCTCAGGCACTTCAAGCTTTTTTGCTAGAGGCTTTATATGTTATCTCAACTCCTTATCTCAAATCCCCACAAAACCGCATAAAGTAAATGAAATAACCCCATTTTACGTATCTAAAAAAATGAGTTTTAATTTGCCTGTCATTTAAACAGTGGAGCCAGGAGTCAAACCAGATTCACCTTAATCCAAAACCAGTCTTGGTTTTTGTTTGGTTTGGTTTGGTTTGGGGGTTTTTTGTTTTGTTTTGGTTTGCTTTTGCCTGCACCCCCCTCTGCCCCTCCCTAAACCTCAATCAGTAAAACATGCTATCTTTTATATTACAGGGAGACAAAAATCATTTGGACCAGGGTACAGAAAAGTCTTTAGCCAGTGAACTTGAGTCCATTAGTAAGAAAGAAAGACGTTATTAGTGGGAAAGGCAAAGTGAGAAAAAATAAAATGAGCTCCTCTCAGGTTCTGCAAGGCACAGGTGCTAAAACGCAGGCTCCAACCAGGCATCCTCAAACTTTTTAAAATGGGGGCCAATTCATTGTCCCTCAGACCATTGGAAAGGCTGGACTATGGTTAAAAAAAAACAAAAAAAAACTATAAACAAATTCCTATGCACACTGCACATACCTTATTTTGAAGTAAAAACCAAACAGGAACAAATACAATTCACACAGCTTCATGTGGCCCGCAGGCCGCAGTTTGAGAACACCTGCTTAAATGCTGATCCCAAGAGCACAAGGGAGGAAGAGCGCAGCCTGCAGGCCGTCCACCCCGTTCCTAGAGCACAAGGGAGGAAGAGCGCCACCTGCAGGCCGTCCACCCCGTCCCTAGAGCACAAGGGAGGAAGAGCGCCACCTGCAGGCCGTCCACCCCGCTCCTACAGCACAAGGGAGGAAGAGCACCACCTGCAGGCCGTCCACCCCGCTCCTAGAGCACAAGGGAGGAAGAGCGCCACCTGCAGGCCGTCCACCCCGCACCTACAGCACAAGGGAGGAAGAGCGCCGCCTGCAGGCCGTCCACCCCACTGGCTTCCTCTTGTTTTACTTATTTGGTGCCAACCCACTGATTTCTATCTTTTGCAGTAACATCTCTCCCACTTATTGCTTAAGGCTTTATGTTTCTTAAAAACCATTTGCAGAATGTTTTCATGTAATCAGGTAACCAGAAGGGAACACAGAATTCATTCCACATCTGCCAAAAGGACATGCATGTCATTCATTTTCAGTGTCACCTAGCACAGCACCTAACAAATGGTAAATATTCCACAAACACTTTGCAGTAAATAATCAGAAAACCAAACTTGCCCAGTGAGCAGACAGACAAACGCCAGGAGATAAGCCAGGAGGGCTACCCCACCAAGTGACACAAGAAAGAACTGAGGCAGGAAAACCACCCTACCTGAAGTAGGCAAAGGCAACAAGCCACACTGAAACTCATCGGCTTAAAGAAGAAACATTTGCTCAGTCCACATTTCTGTGGCTTGACAAAGTGGGTCCAGCTCAGCTAGGAAGATCTCCCTGGCTCCAGTCTGCAGTGAGCGGGCGTGTTGCCTCCCTGGAGACCTGAGCGTTGGGAAAATGAGGCCACACGTCTTTGAATCGTCCAACAGGCCAGCCTGGCCTTTAACATGGAAAGCACAGCATTCCCGTCCCAGATCAAAAAACGGCTATCTTGGGTAAGAACGACTCTGTCCTGAATATCAAATCTCCGGATTTGCTGCTCTTATCAGTGTAATGTGATGAAATCCATCCAACGATGGAATGTATCCCCATAATTCTTTGTTTCTCTAGAAAGCACACATTTTCCAAGATTTGATATATTTAGATACTTTAACCCTTATACGTGGATCACAACGAAAGCTTTGGGAAGGACTGTGTTATGGGCCATTAATTCACTCCAAGAAACACGGTCAACCGCGCCCTTTCTGATTCACCCATGAGAGTTTCAACTTGCTGGGCTTGTCGGTGTTGCTGGGACGGCTTCGTTGGTTTCCATCCACATAGATTTTATGTTTCTTGATTTTTTCTGTATCTCCAAACTTTCATAACGACCCACATGTTAATCCCTAGGCTTTACTTTATAATTGTAATCTATCAACTTTATATTAAAATCTGACTTGTTAAGGCAGTATTCATGTCAAATTTCCATACAGGGACCTGACAATATCTATTTTGGTAATTCATAGACTTTATCTGTAAAGATTTTACTTCTTGATTTTTTTGTTTGTTTTTTGCTGCGTTTCAAAGTGTTGGGTTCTTGACATGAATAATATGTTATACATGCCTCCCTGAGTAAAACTGACTGAATTCTTTAGCGCACCCCCACCCCTCACTTTCAGCATCTATGAAAAATCTCTGTTCGCTTGGCTACAATTCATTTATGAAGGCTCAAGAGTTACCTCCTCTCAGAAAAGAAAGCGTCCCTAATTCCCTAATCCAGTGTATTAACTGTTTCTCCTTCGTCTTCCCAAACACCTGTGCTTCCCTCCACCTTAACACTTACCTCATTGTGTTATAACTGATTCATTTTTATGGATTTTCTCACATTAGACTGCACACATCTTGCAGATATATAGGGCTATCCAGAAGTCCGTGTACTATGAAAACAGAAACGTACACGCCTTGCTCCTTTCCAGGCCTCCCGATGCCACTGGGCACATTTCTGCTTCACCCAGTAATACTGCAGGCATAAGTGGATAAGTGACAAACATGCCTCAGCTTACAAGATTGGGGAACAATATATGGTTGCAATTTTTATTTCAACATTTTTATTAATGTAAACATTATTACAGAATAATGGTAGCACACATATAGATGACATTGATTTTAATATACAATAGTAATGACTTCAAGCCTCTATTTTGCTGATCACAAGTTACATTTATCTAGCTATAAAGTCCCACGTGGTTTCTGGAAACCCTGGAAAATGCTGGCATGGTCTACAAAACTAGGCTTCTTCATTGCCTCCCACCCAGCACACAAGAGACAAAGGCTCCCAAGCGCCTCTGTTGCCGCCCTTATTTTGGGGACCTCCAGAGACCCACTCGCTGTTCCTACTTCCTCCACTCAGCAGCTTCCATGCACTTCTTAGCACTCACCCTCATCTCCAAATAATAATTAAGTGAAGCCCAATTTTCCCCCCAACAGCTGAACCACAGTGGCTGCTAGGGTACAAAGGAGGTTCCCCTTTACCACAATGTTGTTGTCAGTCAAACATCAAAGAAAAGCAGCCTTAGCCTCCAGAAGCCTCAGGTCTTCCTGGCCAACTCATTTGATCTACAAGTTAAGTGTGCCCAGAATGCCAGGGTATGTAGGTGAGGCAGAGACCCAGTGCCAGCTTCCCACTGAGCCCAGCACTAGCCCTTCCCTGTGGTAACTTAGGTGCTGGGCTTCTGCCCTCCTTCCCCCCAGTTCTCTAGTATCCAGACATCCTCACTCCTTGGAACATCGAGGTCAGCCACGGAGGTGATTGGGTAAGCTGGGCAACCTCAGTCTCTTTCCCTGCCTCGATGCTGGCTGAGCTGCAGACACTGGAGCAAAAGAGCCATTGGGAATGCCTAATATTTGTTTCCTAGTAGCTTGGAGGAAAATCTGAAATTGGAGGAAAGCACTTCCTTCTTGTCTGAAAAATTGTAAAGATGGGAGTCTGGCTTAAATGACTGAGAACAGCAGACAAAAAGAGAAGGGTCATCATTAAGTCAAAAGGTAATTCTATAATTTCACGGGCCACATACATGGAGACCAAGCAGGCATCACAAAAAGTAGTAGCCTGTGACCTCATGACAGTAGGAAAAAAACAAACTTTTTTTTAAATTGCACTTAACACTTTGTACGTATGTATTAATGGGATGAATATTCAGTTCTCTAAGTATCAGCCTTTTAGACATTTTGGTTCTATAGCATAAGGCAGACACCACTTGCTAGTAGAAAACAGTTCTCGATAACCTGCTAGGCTGAGATCACATGATTTTTACAGCGGGGTAGGCAGGGCATAGGTGGCTATGGAATCATGCTGGTAGTAACCCCAGGCAATTAAAGTTTCTTCTAAAGCTCATTCTTCGTGCCTGGTTTATTGGATTAGCTAGATTGTTTTTGGCCTTTGACTTCATTTTTGCCCTCTTGCCTCTCTCTACTTTCCCATTGCAGGGTTGTGGGAAGCAGAGAGAT
Source organism: Loris lydekkerianus (assembly GCA_963574355.1). NCBI lineage: Eukaryota > Metazoa > Chordata > Mammalia > Primates > Lorisidae > Loris > Loris lydekkerianus. Next base: position 66,497 of record CAUYPK010129246.1, on the reverse strand, counting down.
TCTCACTTTAGCAGGGAACCAAAGATCTCGCGTGACAAGGCACATTCTGAAGGCACAGACTGTGATGAGTTAATGTTGAGAAGGCACGGTCCTCTCGGCATTTAGTTTAAAGTCCCACTTACCTGTATTGTTTGCTGGCTAAATAGATATTAGCAGTACATGGTTTTGTTCATCCTCAGAATGAGGTTAACAATGGGGAAAAGGGGAGAAAAACCCACAGAACTAATTGACCACACATTAAAGACTGTTTTGAATGAAAGCTGAGTAGAAGGAAATGTTTATAAATTTTTAACCAAGGACGAAAAAGAAAAATATGAAAGAAAACTAATACATATCTCTTTTTCTAACAGTTCTATCAGAGACATTGTCTCAGAGATTAAGTAACTTACCCAAGTAAATTAGTTAAAAAGTAAGAACTGCCCAAATTATAATTAAATTATGTTGACTTAAGAGCATGCACAAGAAGTCTTATCTCCTAATTCTCAGTCTAGCATTCTTTTCATTTTACATATATACTTATTTCCAGAAAGCTCAAGCTCGAACATTGAAATTTCTCCATTCAAACACTCCACAGATCCCTGTACAAATAACATGATCCGTGTACAGGATGATTTCTGTCAGGCAACATGATGGCTATCTGTACCCTGAAGTTGGACAGTTTCAACTTCTCTGTGCATTTTGGCCACCCAGTGTCAAAACAGAGCAACTTCAGGCAGATGTAACATTCGTGCAGGCAAGCATTATAATGTCTGTTTTCAGCAACAAGAACAATTCATTATTAAGGTTCTGGAGTCTTTGAACAGTAAGAGCTTATACATACTGAAGATATTTGTACCACAGGAAGAAGCACATGAAAATGAGTAGTGTAATTTTTAAATATAAAAAATTTAAGTAGCGTACGTTCAAAGGATGTACACCCATTCCAAAATGCTAGAAAAAAATAAAAAGTAGTAAAAGGAAGTTAGATAAAATCTAATTGTATGTGAGGAAGCAGCCAAAAATAAGAGGAATTACACTGTCTTTTCATGCATTTTTTAATGTAAAGGTTAATGAGGGAAATGAACAACAAAATACATTAGTGGAACTGCCAATATTAGTGCTGTTCGGAGAGGTCTCTAGCTAGATGACTGATAGGAAACCTATAGAAATCAAGTTCTACCAGGTGTTGTAATGGCAAACACAAGTGAACAACACACAGCCAGAGGCACATGTGAGAACACAGTCCGAGTGGTTCACCACACAGGGGATTGTGCACAGATAGCACCTGCCTTTGTAATGCATGATCTAATAGAACAGAAATGATGACACCACCACAAAATGATGCCATTAGCTCCTTGGTCCAATTACACGGGTGACAAAGAGGAGTGCACTTTAGAGATGGGTATAGAGCAGTGTTTTTTAACCTTTTTTATCTCACGGCACACTTGGACCTATTGATAAACTTCCACAGCACACTTAAATTATGTTGATCAAAATAAAGAGTAAAAAAGAAGGATATATTTATTGAATTTTTTCAAAAATAGTTTAATTAATGATCTTTAAAAATTTTCATGGCACACCTAAAATCCTCTCGCGGCACACCAATTGAAAATCACTGGAATAGAGTATGTGTTTATTTTTAATTTAAAAAGCAGAAAAATGGCATAGAACTTTGAGCCTGAGAAGGAAAGGATTTTTAACAGTAGTATGTCTTTCATAATCATTCAGGGTTTGGGCTGTCCGGTCAACTTCTATTAGGAAATTCAATATATATTATGGAGGGTGTCTGCCCTAACACAGTGGCCAAATGTGCAAGGTTCTGGATTGGAATAGTGGCTCTTACCATCTCTGCCAGTTTCCACACATAGGATAGAAACTATTCTCATGTATGTACTAAGGTCATTCAGAATTCCTAGCTCCTTTCCTGTAAGTCCTTTCTCTTCCATTGAAGAAAGTAGCATTAATGCAAGTCAATTAAAAGGACACTTAGGGATAACTTCCCTACTTTACATCCAAAATAAAACTTCCCAAAATTCAGTACTTTATTAGTGGTAACTTGACAATTAAAGACCCACTTTAGAAAACACTGTCAACTTGTATGAGGCTTGTAGTCAGGCAATAAATACTGTTAAAGATCATAATGTAATTATCCTTGGGATTCAAGGCACAGTAAGTCTGGCAAAGAGTGGTAGAAAGAAACTTGGTGTATACTCACCATCGAATGACAGAAGTGAGAAGGAAGTTTCAAAAGATACTCAGCTTTCCTTTATTTCCAAAGTTTGTCTTCAAACTATCCCAGACCCAAAATCCTTCCTGTCATTTTAATAATTTAATTGGGGAAATTCAACAACGTCCCCAGGAATCCCCCTGTGAGGAGTGTTTCACTGAGCCCTTTATTTCACACATAAGCCTCTTCTGCAGGCTTAGTCCTGTATGAGTTGTGGATAAGCACATTTCCATCTTTTTATGATCATGCTTTTAATTCTACAGGGATATCCTCTAGGAATAACTTAACTTTGCCACCATTAGACACATTGCAAGTTTGCAAGGTAGTATAGCTGAGCCTACCAAAATCCTCCAAGATCCATGAAGGAAAAGTCTCTCTTCTCCTCTCTCTGCTGAATAATTATTCCCAAGTATCAGTCCTCTGTCCATGGCAGATAGAATTGCTTTCCTATAAAAGCCTGTCGGAAGAGTTGAGACTGACATGTGCTTTCCCAAACAAAAGGTCCTAATAAAAATTAGACATTTGATAAGGCTTTCTTTTTTATTCATTTGGCATTCTAACTTATAAAAGGTGTAATCCAATTCTCAAGAGAAATAAATAAATTGTGACTGTGCTGATACACGGGTTTCTTAACTGTTGTATTTTTGGGGGGAGAATAAAAGATACACCTAACCACATAAGTCCAAGAGATGCAAATTTCAAGGTAACAATTATACCCGGAAGATTCAAACTTTTAATATTAGAGTGTCTAGAGATGCCTGAAATAAACCCAAACAAATGATTGCTACTGAAAGTCTTTGCCTCATATTCTAGAGCTCAAAAAACCATGTGACTATGAAATTATATAAAACAGGCCACATAGCTAAAAATAATGTAATTGGGGGTTTTTTGGTGGAAATAATTATATTAAAGGCTATGAAATTTTATTAGTGAAATTTATACTATTAACCCCAGGAAGGCCACAAATTTTCTGAGGTCACAAATTTTGATCCATCTCTTAATCAATTCACATCCAGGAGCCACTGTAAATGCTTTTGTTGTCTTCTGGTTTTCACCTAGACAGTTACTCATATACCAGGCTACTCTTCAAGGCCTTCCTACTTGAGTAAGAGGCACAGTCAGAAAGCAGTAAAGAGGAATGCTAAAGTCATGGTTTAGAATCCAGAGTAAAAATCCCACATTGTACTGTTTTTAAGATCTAGTTTTCAGAATGATTTCTTAAATAATTTAATTTCAACTTATTTCAGAACTATTAAAAGCACAAGTTGCTATTAGGTACTCCTATATATGGTACTATCTTTTAGAATTTATAATCCAAGCTAAAGAATAAAAATGCTTACCAGCCACTAACTCAATTATTCTTCTTTATTCCAATAGCAGGTAGCCCCAACTTATAAATGGGATGCCTTTTGAGATTCTATGTACTTTGGGGAGCTCAGAATGTTCCCATCTCATGGAAATGACGCTTAAAATTGAGAGTAGGTTCCTAGATCTGTGTTCGAAAAAAAAGCTATTTTTTTTTATTTTTTACATAATCAAACATTTTATTTCATGGATTCCACATACAGAGTAGATTAATAACCATTTTAATGTTCTAGTTTTACATAACATTTATATCATACTATAATGAATGTAAAAATAATTTTAATTCTAGGTCCGTAAATAAATTTTTTCCAAGTGTCACTCTAGACACTATTTCCCCCATATAACTAGTACTCTAAACTTTCTGGCATTCCAAACACCATAAATCCTTCTAAAGAGAGATCATGCATTGTTTTTTATGTCCTAGGCTCACATAGGCACTCAATAAATGATAGCTTGAGTAGTAGCCGCCATTTATTAGTTTTGTTTGTTTGTATTTTTTATTAAATCATAACTGTGTACATTGATATGATCATGGGGCATCATGCACTAGCTTCATAAACTGTTTGACACATTTTCATCACACTGGTTAACATAGCCTTCCTGGAGTTTTTTTAGTTATTGTGCTAAGACATTTACATTCTACATTTACTAAGTTTCACATGTACCCTTATAAGATGCGCTGCAGGTGTAATCCCACCTGCCCCCCTCCCTCTACCCACAACCCCTCTCCCTCCCCTCCCTTTCCCCCTTCCCCCTATTCTCAGGTTGTAACTGGGTTATAGCTTTCATGTGAAAGCCCTAAATTAGTTTCATAGTAGGGGTGAGCATATTGGGTACTTTTTCTTCCATTCTTGAGATACTTTACTAAAAAAAAGCCTATTAAATGTAAAGATGCTGAATTGAGTCCCCAGCTTACACCACCACTGTGTAAACACACTGGATTCTTAGCCTTTCTAGGAGCCAGTGAGAACCTACAGAAACCCATACTTCTAAAATTTCACAAACTATTCAAGGAGCTGGGAACCCCCTTGAAGTTTCCAGGCACCCCAGGTTAAGATGAGGTAATTGCTGCACACCTGCAACCCCAGCACTTTGGGAGGCAGAGGCAGGAGGAGCTCTGGAGGCAACCCCAACATTATGGGAGGCCCGGGCAGGAGGAGCACTTGAGGCCACAAGTTGGAGACCAGCCTGGGCCATATAGTAAGATCCTCTCTCTACAAAAATATTTGAAAATTATCCAGGTGTGGTAGACTGTAATCCCAGCTACTTAGAAGGCTGAGTCAGAAAGATCCCTTGAGCCTGGTAAGTCGAGACTACAGTGAGTTATGATCCCACCACTGCCCTTCAACCTGGGCCACATAGCAAGACCCTAACTTAGCTCTTTATATAGGAAATCAACAACCAATGCAAGGAAAAACTCCCTTTATAGTAGGCTGAATTGTGTCCCTCCCCTGCCTCCCCACCTGCCAAATTCATGTGTTGAGATCCTAACCACCCATATCTCAGAATGTCACTGGATTTGGAATATTAGGTCTTTTAAAAAGTAAGTTAAAAAGAGGCCTTTAAGAGGGGCCTAATTCAATATGGTTGGTGTCCTTGTAAGAAAAGGAAATGTGAACACAGACGTGGGAGGACAGCCAAGGAAAAGGGCATCAGAAAACCAGCCCTGAGGATACCCTGATCTAAGCCTTCCTGGCTCTAGAATTGTGAGAAAATAGATTCCTGCAGTTTGAGCCACCACGCCCTAGCAAACTAATACACCCATCATCCCCACCTTCCAGTATGACATGATCCATCAGTGATGAGCAGAGTCACCATCTAAGAGACACTATCTCTGAAAGCTCCATTTGTGATTTTGACAACCAGTCCCACTCACAGCCTACTTCAGTGCTGAGAGCCACTCTCCTACTCTCAGCAAAAGAGGGCAGATCTACAGCAGGAAAGAGGTTGCGAGCTTTCACCTAACAGAGATTATTAAGAGGTGAATCTTTATTTCTACATAAGATGTCTCATATATCCACATAAGAGACCAAAACTTTCCAAGACACTCATACGCCCAGAGGGGAACAAAAGTCAGTTTTCACTCATACACATTTGGGTTATTAATACGTCAGTTGTCACAAATTACTTATGAATGGCATGTAGATGTGCAGTCCCCAAGGTAGCCCCGCGTGTCCTGTGTCACTCCAATTCTCCCTTCCCGGTAGTTGCACGAACATAGGGAATAACCTGAAATGGGACAAGGCCGGTCAATCAGACAAAAGAATAACACATTTTCCGGAACATCTGGTAGCCTAGGAAAGTGCTGACATTTTCACCGATCTCTTGCCATTCACCTCTGCTTTTCAAACACAAAGAATTATCCAAACACAATCTTACTCGGGGAAAATTTACTGTAGCCACTGACTCTCCAGGATACAATTTGGCTTAAGAAAAATAACACTGCTTCTAAACCAAAAAAGATATGGTTGCAAATATAGATTTTGTAACTTACTTTTTGTGTGATCTAGTTAAACTCCCTGAACCTTGGTGTCTTACCTGTGGAGTGTGGGCACCTGTATCATTATGACAGATATCTGAATTATAAGGTTTATAGTGAACATCAAATGAAATTATGCATGAGGAGAGAGGCACTGTTAGAGGAGGTAGTTAGGTAGGAGCAAGAGAGGAGAGAACAGAACCAAAAGGCAGTCAACAGGCTGGAACAAACATCCGTGGGGGAGAAGGAAAGAGCCACTAATTTTCCAGCATTGCACCCTTCCCCCATCATATCGTAATTGTAGTAAGTTAACATTGTGGTTTTTGAGCCCCGCCCATTTGTGGGAAAAATAGGAGAACTTGAGTTCATACAGCATCGACACGGACCGCCCAGCTGCCTTTGCCTTCAACAAGTAGAAACAGCAGCCGCTCGGGCTTCCAGGCAGTTGCTCCCTTCCAGCCCACCCGCTCCCTTCCAGCCCACCCGCTCCCTTCCTGCCCACCCGCTCCCTTCCTGCCCACCCACTCCCTCTCTTGGGAGTGGACTTTCAAATCTGCACAAGCCTTTGCTAAGCCTGTCTGTTGTCATTCAATAAACTTGGTCACTACCGATCCGTTGTGTGCACATCCTGACATTCCTTTCTTAGGTGTGAAAGAGCCTGGTGACAGTAATGCATGGGGTCCTGGCCAACAGCGAGTCTACAGACCCATCCAGTCATCACCACTCTGTTGCTAAGTGCACAATTACAATGGACATGCTCGGTTATCAGCAGAACCCTCATCTGGGTTCTTTGGACTGAGGATAACACCTACGCCATAGAGAAAGCTAATTTAAAATCTCTGGAGCTGCTCCAAGCTAGGAAATCTTTAAAGGTAGTATTTCACCCTTGGCTGGGGGGAGCGGCAGAGATTAATGCCACAGTTAAAGACAAAAGGATGCATGGATGCTGGTTCTCATCATACCCCCTTTCAGCTGACCGGCCTGGACCCCACCAGCAAACTCAACCAAAAAAGCAGTCCCAACTGCAGCCGTTGTCCCAGAAGTGGCCTCTTTGCTAGAGAAGTTATCGTGACCTTGAGTATGTGGTACACTACTGTTGATCTTAATAACAGGTCATTTTCCATCCCTATTGGCAAAATCAGAACTACAAAGTTTGAATTCACCTGAGCTAATAGGTGTGTATGTTTGCAGCCTCACCCACCTAGGTTTATTCTTTTGCCCTCAGGCATAATACTGTTCAAAGAGACCCGAACTGATAGTTTGGCAGGACGTAGCACTGGTTCCTACTGTGATGGAACTGTGTTAACAGACTCAGATGAGCAAAAAGTAGCTTGTGTGTTACAGGACTTGGCACATGCATTTAAGAAAGTGAAAGTCAAACACCATAAATTCATAGGAAGACCATGTAAGTAGCACATGGGAGTCCAGTGGTCTGGGACGAGCCATCACATCCTCTCTAAACTAAAGAATGATTATTGCCTATTGTATCTCCCTCCACGAAAAAGGAACCACAGTGCTTGGTATTATGCTTTGGGTTCTGGAAGCAGCATATTTACTACACACTAGCAAATACTGCTCTGACCCATTCACCAGGCAGCATGAAAGGTGACAAGCTTTGAGCAGGGTCCAGAGAAGGAAAGGGCCTGGCAGCAGTGCCTGGGCCATATGGTCTGGCTGAGCCTTCAGCATTAAAGGCATTGATTGAAAAAGATACAGTATGGAGTTTGCAGCAAGCCTCTAAAGAGAAATGAACCATTCCCTCTGAGGTAGTGAGTTAGACCACACACACACATACACACACACACACACACACACACACACACACCCCTGTCTGGAGTGCTACTGAGCCCTGGTAGACAAAGAGAGGAGAGAGGACCTTCTCGGGGCTGATCAAATTAGGATCAAACCTGAGGTTAGGTTCTGCCAGACCCACCTAGGTCAGCTAAAGCGAGCCTCTTGCCCAAGATCATGTTCCTTTCCTGGGGGTACCCCACCCTCCAGCAACTAATCTGGATGAAAAAGCATGAAGGTCCCGTCCTGCCTTCAAAGTAGAGCAAACGTGAAGGGCAGCACCAGCTCCAGAGCTCCCCTCGAGGTGGCCGAGGCCGGCTGCAGCGGCATAGCAGCTCACCACAGCGCCACACCTGCCTCCAGCCACTCTTTCTTCCTTGGCTTCCCCATGGATATGGGATATTGATCCCAAGGATATTTGTCAATAAACTTTTTGCAAACCTACCTAAGGTAGATACGCATGTACTTATCAAAACTTCACTGACTGTGCAAGTCAAGGTGAGGAGAGGGAAGGAAGCTTTGCCTCCAAATTCTTTAAAAATAAAGCTGAATTAATTTTTCATTTGCAAATAAAAGGATTGGAAGGAAGGAAAAGGAGCAAGTAAATGGAAAGGGAACAGGTCTCCCTCACATTTGATTAACACACTTCTGCCATTACTTGAAAAGCTGCTGTCATCAGTTTGGGGAGGCTTTTGGTCTTCCAGTTACTGAAGTGGGGGACCATGTCAGCCCACAGCAATGCTCGGTTTGTTATTCAGCAAAGACGAAGCTAAACATTTTAACTCAAACTGTACTTCTTTTTTGCTTTCTGTGAAAATTCTGAATTTCATTTGCTCGTTTAATATTTAGCACCTGCCAAGCCCTGTTCTGTATTTTATAATGTAATACTACTATCTTTATGAAACCCTTAAATCTGTAAGTCAAATAGATGTTTCAAATATTCTTGAATATAATATGTTATTTGTGGCCCCTTATTTTCTTTCTCTTTTACATTTTGTTCCTTTCTCATCGCAAGTCACAAAGTCAATAAAGCAAGGATAATCAGGGTAGATTGCAAAAGGACATTTAAATTGCAATAGTCATCTGTTTACCAAAGATATTCTGAAGGACGTTTTCTCAGGCAGTTACACATTTACATAGAAGATTCAATAATATCATACTTGCAAAGTAGCTAGACATTTTGGCATTTTCAATTTGAGACGATAAGATTAAAATGGCAATATATGAAAACTATAATTTAAACTAAATAAGAAAATATGAGGACAAAATAGTATTTTAATCATTAACAGTAAATATATAGGTGAATATAGCAAAAGAAAAAAATTTAATGAGTAAACAATGCTGAAAAAACAAAAAATTAAAAGTTCTTCATATGAATTTTATATCTCTGCAAATTGATGAAGAAAAATAACAATTTATCTCTGAAAATAAAAACTTTCTTTGACATAAAAATTCAAATATAGAACTAAAAGAAATCAGTTTGGTTATTTGAAGTATAGAAATGAAAAATTGGCTTTGGTTACACTGTAAGTGAAACTATAGGTCACAATTTTATTTGCACTTCATGGAAAACACAAAATGAAGAGGTTGCTAGCACAAGTGTTTGGGGAACGTGAAGCTTTGGTGGATACAGGAACATTTAGAGAATATTTACTTACAGCAACCATGAAATTTAAATTAAATCTATATTTAGTCTAAATCAACATAAACCTGAATTTCTATAGACCAAAGACAAAGAGTTGTTCTATAATATTTAAAAGGTATATGACATTTTGGAAAAGGTAAAACCGAGGAAACTGGTAAAAATATCAGGAATTAATAGTAAAATTCCAAGGGCTGTGGGCCTGAAGTTTTGAGATTGCATGTTTGTTAAAAAAGACACTTGCTAAAGAAGCTTTGTTCATTTAAAGTGAGAAGCACTACTGTTATAAGGGTTTAAATTTGCTCACCACTGGGAGGCTGAGGTGGGTGGATTGTCTGAGCTGTGAAACGGTGTCTCTAAAAATAGCCGAGCATTGTGGCAGGTGCCTGTAGTCCCAACTACTCAGGAGGCTGAAACAAGAGAATCACTTCAGCCCAAGAGATTGAGGTTGCTGTGAGCTGTGATGCTACAGCACTGTACTAAGGGTGACAAAGTAAGACTCTGTCTAAATAAATAAATAAATTTGCTCACCAAACTTATAATTAAATCATTGGCCATAATCTAACTTCTCTTAATATAAGTAACTCATCCAGTACATAAAAACTCTCCCCTTAGGTTGCAACCATATCTTCAAGCATTCCTCCTGGAACAGATTACTAAAATAAACAAATGATTCTAGCACATTAACTTTACAACACAACACAAAACTCATTCTTTCAGAGTCACCAAGACAACCTAGAGACCTGACATTTTGTTTTAATCTAGGGATTGATAGATCAAAGAGAATTTGAGATGAAAACTGAAAATACTTAGTAAGTTTTGGACAGTTAAAAAGAAAACCTTGAACAAAGTTATAGAGCATTTTTAAACAACTAAATTATTGAAATGTCACTAAAAATAATACTGTGTGGCATGCCTTTACTGAAGGCAAAATCTCACTAAAAGCAAAACAAACTATCAGGGAAAAGAAGAAAACGAAAGGAGTTAGAACTAGAACAAAGTATTAAGTCACATGAAAGAAGTGGAAACAATAAACTGGGAGGAAAAATAAATATAATTTTAAAACTGTTACTTTGAAACGAAATTACACAATTAAGCCTACTTATTGAAAAGGAAGAGAATGTAAATTAACAAAATGAGAAATGACATATAAGAACTAAGATTTAAAAATGTTTTTAAAATATCTGATTAAAATAACAACGACTTCTGCGTAGCAACGACTCAGCAAGGCTGGGCCTGAAACTGCCTCTACCTAGATACAGCCAATGTGGTACCATGCCACTGGCCCAACCCTGTCACACACCTCTTCCCCCACCTTCTTTCCCCGCCCCTTCTCCACAATAAAAAATAAATTAATTAATTAATTTAAAAAAAATAAATAAATAAAATAAAATAAAATAACAACGAGATACCACTACATACCTATGAGAATGGCCAAAACCAAAACACTGCCAACATCAAATGCTGGTGAGGATGTGAAGAAATAGGAACTCTCATTCATTGCTGGTGGCAATGCAGAATGGTACAGCCACTTTGGAAGACAGTTCTGCCCTTTCTCACAAAACTAAATATTCTCTTACCATACAATCCAACTTGCGCTTCTTGGTATTTAACAAAATCAGCTGAAAATTTAATGTCTTCACAAAATTGTACTCATGGATGTTTATACCAACTCTATTTGTTATTGCCCAAATTTGAAAGCAACTGAGATGTCCTTCAGTAAATGAGTGGGGAAACTGTGGTACATCCAGACAACGGAATATTATTCAGCACTAAAAAGTAATAAGCTATCAAGCCGTGGAAAGACACCAAGGAACCCCACTTACGTATCACTAAGGGAAAGAAGCCAACCCCAAAAGGCCGACACTGCAAAATCCAAACTATATGACATTTGGAAAAGGCAAAACCGAGGAAACTGGCAAAAATATCAGGAGTTAGCAGGAGTTAGAGAGAAGGGAGGGGATGAACAGGTGGAGCACATTGGATTTTTAGGGCAATGAAACTACTTTGTATGTCATTATAATAGTTTGTCAAAACCCATAGAATATTCGATGCCAAGAGTGAATTCAAATGTAAACCATGGACTTTGAGTGATAAGGATGTGCCGGTGTAGGTTCCTTGATAGTGACAAATGTACCACTCTGGTGGGGGTGTTGTTAGTGGGGAGACTGTCATGTGTGGGGGCAGGGAGTATGTGGGAACCTCGAGCTTTCTGCTCAGCCTTGCTAGTAACCTAAACCTGCTCTGAAAAATGAAGTCTATTTGGAAAAAAAGGAAGGAAGGAAGGAAGAAGGAAGGAAGGAAGAAAGGAAGGAAGGAAAAGAAATCAAAATATATTAAACAAAATTACAAAATATCAAAATAATCATCTCTGTATAGCTGGCATACAGGTCATTTTTACTTTCTTAATTATACATTGTTCTAAAACATTGAAAATATTGAAATACTACCCAACTTATTTTACTAGGCATTGAGTCTGTAAAAAATAAAAAAATAAAAATCAAGACCCTGATCACTAAGACAGTGATCAGGGAAAAACAACAGGATCAGTGACTCAGAACTGGTATCACAGAGAGATCTATTTCTATGAGAAACTTGATATATGACTAGGATGGCATGCAGAATTGGTGAGTAAAGGGCCTGGGGACAATTAGGAAAAACAAAATTGGATCACAACCTCACACCCGTACACGGAAATGAATTTCAGGATGATTACAGAAGTAAATGTAAAGTTATAAAGATTTCAGAAAATACCATAGGAGGCTATTTTTTAATGATCTTAGATGAAAAAATTATTTTTTAAACCACACACAAAAAGATGTGAAAAATTTTAGTACATTAAAATAAAGAATTGAAGCTCATCGAATGACAACATAAGAGTGAAAAAAGCAACCTACAGAGAAGAGAGGATATATTTTCAACACAAAGCCACCAAGTGTTAGTATCCAAAATATATAAAAAAACTCTTACAAATCAGTAAATTGGGGGAGAGAGATGAGTAGAGATTTCGACCATGTTAAACAAAGAATTCAAGAAACAGATGGAGTGTGGTTTAAAAAAAAAAAGAGAGATTAAAACAAGCAACTCTTATTTTAGGAAGCAGTCTGTCCTGTGATAGAGGGATGAAAAGAGACACTGCATTATAAGAAACCCCACAAATGCAATCTCCATCAGATGGGAAGAAGCAAAGGTTTAAAAACATACACATAAAAATTGGGGATCTTAGAGAAGTTTCGCTTTGCCTCACCAGCCTGGCTTCTCCCCAGTATGAACCATCAGCAGTGCTGTACCATGTCCAGGAAAAACCACCCTCCTCAAGATGAGTACCCAGGAAAAAAAACAGCTCAAGATCTATACAAAGAAACTACCAATGAAAACAAACAGGGATGTTTAATGGTGGATTAAAAAGAATTTCAAAAAATATTACTGAAGAATAAGTAAAAATTGTGACCCCTCATATTCTGCCATGCAATCAACATAAAGATTCAAAGATGTTCTTTTTCCACAAACTAAAAACAAAAGAATTCAAATGTCTTCATGTATACACACAGCAACCTGTTAAAAGATATCGAGACAAGATCTTACATATAACAACAAAAGATAAAACATTTGAAGAAATGTTCATTGTCAAGCGTCAAGCAGAGTAACAGCTTCCTTGCAACTGGGCATGGTGAGACTGGGGAGAGAAGACTCCAGGCATCTCTGGCTGGTGGGATCTGCCCAGAAACATCCCTTTGAGGACACAGGTCTCATTGAGAGACTTCTGGACCCCATAAGGAGGACAAAAGCACTGGAAAACTGGCAAGTGGTTGCATGTGTTCGTTTGGTCTAATCCTGCCAGCAGCTGTAAATACAACAGCAGTGAGATTGCAGTCTGGAAGGGACTCACCTATGAGCTGTTTTGTCTTGGTTGGACTTGGCACTCAGTTGAACTACCTTGGGAGAACTTGAGCAAGAGTGTGGAGGCCTTAAATGTTGTCTAGGACCCCAGACTGTGCCGCTGAGCCAGATGGAACTAATAGTGTTCAGCTCTAGGCCACACAGAGCCATTTTGGGAGAACTACCCTGGCAAGCTTGGCCCTCAGGGTCGTAGAGTGAAGATTGGCGGGAGACCTTAAGGGAGTAATCTAGCAACTGAGCAACCTAAAGACAGGGACTGACACACCTTACAGCCTTAGACCTCAGGGGCATAGAGTGTGACCCATTTTGGCACACTAGATAAGCATGCAGCCACTTCAGGAGTGATCCCAACAACAAATGCTTTCCTGGGAAAGTTTCTGCTTAGCCAAGCTTATCAGTTTAAAGTCCCTTTTAAGTGGGCTGAGGAGAGATTTAGGTTGTCCACCCTGCAGAGTTTAAGAAATCAGGACTGGAGGCCTCCAGTCTCCACCTCATCTAGCTGTATCAGCATTGTGAATAACATCAGAAGATCACCTGTTGCCCAGGCAATAGTCAGCAAGATATATATACTGCTTTGCTTTGGGTTTTGTTTGTGTTTTTGTTTTTTTAATTTCAACGTTTTTCCCTCTAGATTTTCCTTTTTTTCTTTCTTTTCTTTCTTCATTTTTCTAGTTTAAATATAATTTTCCATTGTTGCCTTCTTTAACAATTAGAACTTCAGAACTTCATTTTTGCTAGTGTTTCTATGTTTATTATTTGGTTTTTTCCCCAATTTTATCCCATGAAGTTTTCTGTTTGCTTGTTTTGGTCTGATTTATAGCATTTTTGTCTTTCCTCTCTATTTGGTGGAGGTGGGGTACTATGTCTCAACAGGCTGACAAAGAGCTATTGACCTCAAGGAAACCACGCAATTGGGACAAAGTACCCTGCTGTACACTGATATTGCTGTCTCCCTCTTTCTGTGCCTCTTTTCTTTTTGTCAATATTCCCTTTAACTAACCCCCTCGCCTTTCTCTTTTTTCTTTTCTTTTTCCTTTTTTTTTAAAATCTTTTTTACCCTTCTTGCTCTTCGATCTTCTCATCCTTCTGATCTTGTACCAAAAGGACTCATTGAAACCCTAGGCCAGAATCATGATAACTTAAAGAGCAAGAGAAAGTGAAAGAAAAATTAGGGCAAGGAAACATGAAAGAAAATACTCATGAGGAAGAATCAGCAGAAAAATTCTGGCAACATGAAAAACCAGTCCAGAGAAACACCTACCCACCCCACCCCCAAGGGATTGTGAGGTAGCTACTACAGAGGATTCCACCCATAAAGAAATGTTAGAAATGACAGAAAGGGAATTTAGAACACAGATGATGAAAACAATGAAGAAAATAATGGAAACACTGAAGGAAACTGCTGATAAAGTGGAAAATAACCAAAAGGAAATCCAAAAACAGAATCAAATAAAAGATGAACAATATGAAGAATATAGAAAGGATATAGCAGAGCTGAAGGAACTGAAGCAGTCATTAGGGAACTTAAAGATGCAATAGAAAGTATCAACAACAGATTAGAATGTGCAGAAGAAAGAATCTCAGGGGTAGAGGACAAAGCTCTTGAGATTAATCAGATAGTTAAAGAGGCAAAAAAGAAGAGAGAGAAAGCAGAACATTCACTGACAGAATTATGGGACATTATGAAGCGTTCAAACATATGAGTTATAGGTATCCCAGAAGGGGAAGAAGAATGCCCCAGGGGAATGGAAACCATACTAGAGAATATTATAATATAAATGATAATTTCCCAAAAATCACCAAAGATTCTGACACACTCCTTTCAGAGAGATATTGGGCCTCAAGTCGCCTCAACTCTAACAGAGCTCTCTAAGGACACATTGTAATGAACCTGTCCAAAGTCAAGACAAAAGAACAGATTCTTCAAGCTGCCAGGAGTAAGTGCCAGTTGACCTACAGAGGCAAATCCATCAGGGTGACTGCAGACTTCTCTAATGAAACTTTCCAAGCAAGAAGACAATGGTCGTCTACCTTTAATCTACTTCAACAGAACAATTTCCAGCCCAGAATTCTGTACCCTGCTAAGCTAAGCTTCAAAATTGACAGAGAAATCAAATCATTGACTGATATGCAAACATTGAGGAAATTCGCCACAACAAGACCAGCTCTACAGGAAATACTTCAACCTATTCTACACATTGACCATTACAATGGATCAACAGCAAAGTAAGAACTCAAAAATTAAAGGGCAGAACCTAACTTCCACACTGATGCAAAAGATAAAACTAAGCAATGGACTCTCACCAAATAAGATGAATAGAACACTACCACACTTATCAATTATCTCAATAAATGTTAATGGCTTGAATTCCCCACTGAAGAGGCATAGATTGGCTGATTGTATTAAGAAACACAAGCCATCCATCTGCTGTCTGCAGGAAACACACCTAGCTACAAAAGACAAATTAAAACTCTGAGTTAAGAGTTAGAAGACAATTTTTCAGGCAAATGGAATTCAGAAGAAAAGAGGGCTTGCGATCTTATTTTCAACTACATGTGGATTTAAAGCAATTAAAGTCAAAAAAGACAATGATGGATTTTTTATATTGGTCAAGGGAAAAATACAACAGGAAGATGTTTCAATTCTAAATATTTATGCAGCCAACTTAAATGCTCCCAGTTTCTTGAAACAGACTTTACTAAGCCTGAGCAATATATCCTAAAACACCATAATAACAGGGGACTTTAACACTCCTCTTACAGAGCTGGACAGATCCTCTAAACAGAAATTAAATGAAGGGACTTAAATGAGACCTTAGAACAACTGTGCTTGATAGATGCATATAGAACACTCCATCCCAAAGCTAAAGAATATACATTCTTCTCATCGCCCCATGGAACACTCTCCAAAATTGATCATATTCTAGGACACAAAACAAACCTCAACAGAATCAAAAGAATTGAAATTTTACCTTGTATCTTCTCATACCACAAGGCACTAAAGGTGGAACTCAACCCCAACAAAACATTCAACCCCACACAAAGGCATGGAAATTAAGTAACCCTTCTGTTGAATGACAGTTGGGTGCAGGAAGAAATAAAAGAGGAAATCATTAACTTCCTTGAGCACAACAATGAAGACACAAGCTATCAAAACCTGTGGGATACCTACTGCAAAAGCAGTTCTCAGAGGAAAATTTATTGCTTTAGACGCTTACATTCAAAAAAACAGAGAACACATCAACAAACTCGCAAGCCATCTTATGAAATTGTAAAAAGAAGAACAATCTAAGCCTAAACCCAGCAGAAGAAAAGAAATATCCAAAATTAAATCAGAGATCAATGAAATTGAAAACAAAAGAATCATTCATAAAATCAATGAAACAATGAGTTGGTTTTCTGAAAAAAATAAATAAAATAGATAAACCTTTGGTCAGACTAACTAGAAATAGAAAAGTAAAATCTCTAATAACCTCAATCAGAAATGATAAAGGGGAAATAACAACTGTTGCCACAGAGATACAAGAGATCATCTCTGAATACTACCAGAAACTCTATGCCCAGAAATTTGACAATGTGAAGGAAATGGATCAATATTTGGAATCACATTCTCTCCTTAGACTTAGCCAGGAAGAAATAGAGCTCCTGAACAGACCAATTTCAAGCACTGAGATCAAAGAAACAATAAAAACTCTTCCAACAAGAAAATGCCCTGGTCCGGATGGCTTCACACCAAAAAAATTCTATCAAATCTTCAAATAAGAGCTTGTTCCCATACTGCAGAAATTATTCTAAAAACTTGAGCAGGAAGGAATCTTCCCCAACATGTTCTATGGAGCAAACATCATCCTGATATCAAAACCAGGAAAAGACTCAACTAAAAAGGAGAATTTCAGACCAACTTCACTAATGAATATAGATGCAAAAACTCTCAACAAAATCCTACCCAATAGAATACAGCTTATCATCAAAAAAGTCATACATCACAATCAAGTAGGGTTCATCCCAGGGATGCAAGGCTGGTTTAACATACGCAAGTCCATAAACGTCATTCACCGTATTAACAGAAACAAAAACAAAGACCATATGATCCTCTCAATAGATGCAGAAAAAGCATTTGATAAAATCCAGCATCCTTTTCTAATTAGAACACGGGAGAGTATAGGCACAGGTGGCACATTTCTTAAACTGATTGAAGCTATCTATGGCAAACCCACAGCTAATATTTTACTGAATGAAGTAAAACTGAAAGCTTTTCCTCTTAGAACTGTAACCAGACAAGGTTGTCCTCTGTCACCATCACTATTCAACATAGTGCTGGAAATTCTAGCCAATACAATTAGGCAAGACAAGGAAATAAAGGGCATCCAAATGGGAACAGAGGAGGTCAAACTCTCCCTCTTTGCTGACAACATGATCTTATACTTAGAGAATCCCAAAGACTCAACTGTAAGACTCCTGGAAGTCATCAAAAAATGCAGTAATGTCTCAGGATATAAAATCAATGCCCACAAGTCAATAGCCTTTGCTATGTCAATAACAGCCAAGATGAGAAGCTAATTAAGGACACAATTCCCTTTACCATAGTTTCAAAGAAAATGAAATACCTAGGAATATACCTAACAAAAGAGGTGAATGACCTCTATAGAGAAAATAATAAAACCCTAAGAAAGGAAATAGCAGAGGATATTAACACATGAAAGAATATACCATGTTCATAGCTGGGAAGAATCAACATTATTAAAAACGTCTATACTTCCCAAAGCAATCTACCAACTTAATGCTACCCTATTAAAATATCAACATTGTACTTTCAAGACTTGGAAAAAATGATTCTGCATTTTGCACGGAACCAAAAAAAACCTCATATAGCTAAGGCAGTTCTTAGTAATAAAAGCAAAGCCAGGGGCATCAGCATACCAGATTTTAGGCTGTACTACAAAGCCATAGTGGTCAAGACAATATGGTACTGGCACAGAAATAGAGACATAGACATTTGGAATTGAATAGAAAACCAAGAAATGAAACTACACTGGGGGAAAAACTCCCTATTCAATAAATGGTGCTGGGAGAACTGGATATCCACATGTAAAAGACTGAAACTGGACCCATACCTTTCTCCACTCACAAAAATTGATTCAAGATGGATAAAGGAATTAAATTTAAGGCATGAAATGAAAATCCTCAAAGAAAGCATAGGAAAAACACTGGAAGATATGGGCCTGGGGAAAGACTTTATGAAGAACACTGCTGTGACAATCGCAACAACAGCAAAAATAAACAAATGGGACTTAATGATACTTAATAGACAACCTACACGACGGGAAAGGATATTTACATATTTTGAATCAGACAAAAGCTTGATAACTAGGCTCTATAGAGAACTCAAATTAATCCACATGAGAAAAGTCAACAATCCTGCGTATCAATGGGCAAGAGATATGAATAGAATCTTCTCTAAAGAAGACAGACAAATGGCTAACATATGAAAAAATGCTCATCATGCCTAATTATTAGAGAAATGTAAATCAAAACCACCCTGAGATACCATCTAACCCCAGCAAGAATGGCCCACATCACAAAATCTCAAAACTGCAGATGCTCTCGTGGATGTGGAAAGAAGGGAACACTTTTACACTGCTGGTGGGACTGCAAACTCTCCTCAGGAATACAACCTTTTTGCAAGGAAGTATGGAGAACCCTCAAAGAACTCCAGCTAGACTTCCCATTTGATCCTAATATCCCATTACTGGGCATCTACCCAGAAGGAAAAAAATCCTTTTATCATAAGGACACTTGCACTACCTTGTTTATTGCAACTCAATTTACAAAAGCCAAAAATGTAGAAACATCCTAAATGCCCAGCAACCCAGAGATATATTAACAAGCTGTGGTATATGTACACCATGGAATACTATTTAGCCATTAAAAAAATAGAGACTTTACAGCCTTTGTATTAACCTGGATGGAAGTGAAACACATTATTCTTAGTAAAGCATCACAAGAAGGGAGAAGCATGAATCCTATGTACTCAATTTTGATATGAGGACAATTAATGACAATTAAAGTCATGGTGGGGTGGAAGAAGGGAGAGCAGAGAGAGAAACAAGGAGGGAGGGATGGGGGAAAGGAAGAGCAGAAAGAAGGAGTGGGGTCTTGTTGTGTGACATACCTTTTGGAATCAAGATACAATTGTAAGAGGGACTTTATCTAATAAATGCAATCAGTGTAACCTGGTTTCTTGTACCCTCAATGAATCCCCAACAACAAAAATAATAATAATAATAAATGCTCATTGTCCCTGATCATCACGAAAATGAAAATCAAAACCACCCTGAGATATTACCTAACCCTAGTGAGAATGGCCCACATCACAAAGTCTCAAAGCTGCAGATGCTGGCATGGATGTGGAGAGAAGGGAACACTTTTACTGCTGGTGGGACTGCAAACTAATACAATGTTTTTGGAAGGAAGTATGGAGAATCCTCAAAGAACTCAAATTAGACCTCCCATTTGATCCTGCAATCCCTTTACTAGACATCTACCCAGAAGAAAAAAACATCCTTTTATCATAAGGACATTTGCTCTGGACTATTTATCACAGCTCAATTTACAATTGCCAAAGAGTGGAAACAGCCTAAATGCCCACCAACTCAGGAAGGGATTAACAAGCTGTGGTATATGTACACCATGAAATACTACTTAGCCACTGAAAAAGATGGAGACTTTATATCTTTTATATTAACCTGGATGGACGTGAAACACATTCTTCTTAGTAAAGCATCACAAGAATGGAGAAGCAAGCATCCAATGTTCTCTGTTCTAATATGAAGACAATAGATAAGCTGATACGAGGTGGGGAGGCAGGGGAATGAGGAATCAGGGAGAGGGAGGTCATGGTGTATGGCACACCTCTTTGGGGGCAGGACAAATTACAAGAGGGACTTTACCTTAAACAACGAACCACTATCAGTGTAACCTGATTTTTTGTTCCCTCAATGAATCCCAAACAATAAAAAATAATAAAATAAAAATTAAAAAATACCTGAAAATATACTAAACAAAAACTGTGCAACAGCTATATAAAGGCAATTTTAAAATGGGGTTAAAGGTCACAATGAAGACAAACGAAGAAACCTACCCTGTCCTTGATGGAAAAGGCTCAACTTCATCAAGATGTAAAATCTCCTTAAATTAATCTATAAATTTAATGCAATCCCTAAAGGACTTTTCAAATAGGCATGCTGATTTTAAACTTTATAGATTAAAAATAAAAAGTAATATATGGTCAAATGATTTTGGACAATAGTGCCAAGACCATTCATTTGGGATAGGACAGTCTTTTCAATAAATAGGACCTGGAAAACTGGATCTTCACACACAAAAATACCTTGGACATACATATGTAAAGATTAACTCAAAATAGATTAAGACCTAAATGTAAGAGCCAAAATTAGAAAAATTTTAGAAGAAAACAGGGAAAACCTTCATGATACTGAATTTGGAAATGATTTCTTGGATATGACACTAAAAGCATAGACAACATGAACAAAAAAGAGAAATTGGACTTTAGTACAATTTTTAAAATTTGTGCATCAAAAGACACTGTCAATAAAGTGGACATTTAAAATTGTGCAACTGCTCTAGAAAACAGTAGTTGGTCCTCAAAGATATTAAACATAGAATTACCACATGACCCAGCAATCCCACTTTTGAGTCTCTATCTAAAAGAATTGAAAGCAGAGACTTGAAACAGACACTGGTGTGCCCACATTCATGAACACATTGCTCACAATAGTCAAAAGGTGGAAGCAACCCAAGGGTACGCCAGCAGATGAATTGATAAACAAAATGAGATATGACAATTAAGTTTGTGAACTCATCTTAGAAAAAGTGCCACATACCTCATTGCTGACTATCACTACATTCACCATTGAAGTACTCTCCCTAGGAAGCTGTGCACCAATGCCAGCACCTGGTCTACTCTTCAAAACAATTTTGGAACTCTTTTCTTGGAATGACCATGAAAGCTGTCACTGTGTTACCCTTGATGTTCTGAATGTCATCAAAATTTCTTCCTGCCAATATTTCCTCTACTTTTGTGTAAAATAATAATAATAATAATAAAGGCATTGGGAGCCAGATCAGATGAGTGTTCCAATATAGTTATACATTTACTGGCTAAAGAATTCCTTCACAGATAGTGCTGTGTGAGCTGGTGCATTGTCATGATGCAAGAGTCATGAGTTCTTGGCCAAGATTTTCAGTTAAGATTTTCCCAACCATTTCTCTATTAATGTTTGCTTGGTCTGCTATGCCTCTATAGTCAGCCCATGATGTTGACCCAGTTTGGCTAATTTTTGCAATGTTTTCACCAGTTCTGCTAGCTACTGGCCTGTCTAACCTCTCTTCATCAGTAATGTTTTCTCTTCCATTAGAAAAATGTTTAATCCATTGGTACACTGCTGTTTTCTTCCTGGCATTATCTCATAAACTTGGACTAACATGTCCCTGATTTCACTTCCATTCTTACCAAGTTTAACTAGAAATTTATGAATGTTTGTTTATTGCTGTAATTCAAGCTATAACATTCTTGCATGGGTACACAAAAATATCCAACAATGAACACCGCTCAGCAAGACACCACCACATGTTGACATGAATACAACTGTGAGACACCGTTATACCAAGGTTAGGAAACCTTACTGAGTTGATTGTACAGTGCTGTCAGTGTGAGCACCCAGTGGCAAGTTCACAAACTTAATTGTCAGACTCCTGCACATCCGTGTGCATGTGTTTGTGTGTGTGTATAGATAAAAACACATACACATGTACATATACCTACACACACATGGAATATTATTCATCCTTTAAAAAGGAAAAACATCAGCCACATGCTACAGCATGGGGAAACTTGACATCATACTACGTGGAATAAGCCACTGTGGCATACAGACTATGAGGCAGCAAAATCCCCTCAGCCTTGGAGGTGTGTTCAAGGAATGATCCCCAACTTCTTCTCCCCCTTCCTAAAGCAACAATAGTCCTTCCTTTTTGCTCCCTCTGCCAGAAGTCACATAGCTTCTGTATACTTTCCTGTCTTTTGCCTAAAAGGACACAACCTTCTCTCCCTAAAGTTAATCTTCACCCCATGTACTAAGATTCATGTCCTTAAGAATATAGTTTATGATAAAACTCCTTTTACTTATCCAGATACTTCCCCTCAGCTGTATAAGACTAAAACATTCCCACTTGCTGCCCTTGCTGATGTGCAACAGTGTTAATATAAGCAACCTTGTTTAGGAGCTACATAAACAAAGCTGTTCACATAGTTGGGTGCTGGCTGCAGTCATCAGCTGCTCCAGACCTTCCAATCCCAACTCTTTGTCTTTCATGTGATTTATGTCTCTTGTGTGATTTATTTTCCCAATTCCCCACCATTCCCACTCTGGTTCATTTACTCTTCATGCTGGTTCGCAAAAGCCAGTCACAAAGAAGACAAATACTATATGATTATAGTATACTATAATCAGATACTATACTATATGATTCCATCTCTACCACCTACCATCTGAGAGTCTTAATCTATTTAGGTGCTAAAACAAAATGCCATAAATTTGGGGGTTTATAGTTGATATAAATTTAACTTACTGTTCTAGAGGCTGAGAAGTCCAAGATCAAGGTGCCAGCAAACTCTGAGTCTGCCGAGGTGTCACTTTCTGGCTCACAGATAGCTGTCTTCTCACTGTGTCCTAACGTACTATAGAGACAAGGAAGCTCTCTGAGTTCTCTTTAATGATGGCATCAATCTTATTCATGGGGGCTTTGCTCTCATCATCTAAGCCCTTGATAAATTTCAAGTAAAAAGTGAAGAAAAGGGAATTACGAAAGACAACTTCCATATACTTGCTTTGGGTAACTTGGTGAATAGTGAGGTCAGTAATTGACTTTGGAAATAAGGGGGGAAGAGTGTGTTTGGAGGGTGGAGCGTGAGAAGAACTTTGGTGCTATCACTCGCCAATAGCTATTCACTTTCATGGGCACTTTCTATGTGCCAGGCTCTGTGCTACATTGTGTACTTTTTCTCATTTAATTCTTTCAACATCTCTCTGAAGGAAGAACTATTACTTTTCCATGTTATCAATGATGAACCCTAAGGCTTATAGAAATAAGTAATTTACCCAGAGTGAAGCATTTTGGCTTCATAATCCTAACTTTAATCCCCAAGGATTTTAAATGAAACTTCCAATTTATAGACGTGGCCATCCCACTAGATTTAGAGAAGGAAATATGCTTTATTCAACTGTATAGCTCTGACAACTAACATTGTCTGAAACATATTATAAGTGCCTAATAAATGTTTCTTGAACTAAATCTAATTACAATGATTTCTATTTGGAAGTTATTGGCAGAACTATAGTTCATAGCATTTGTAGGTGCATCTTTAGAATATATATATATATCCTGAATGTGACTAGGAATCCTTGGACCACACTGGCTCTGTCCCTGTAGCTTCCTTTAAGCCACTTAGAACACATCATTGCAACTCCAAACAAACAAGTCTGATTCCAAGTGCATTGATAAATATGTAGATTTTTATGAAATGGAAAAGCAAAAGTTCTTCCAAATCCCTTTTGAAGACCACAGATCTTTTTTCAGAGTTTCTATTCCCACAATAGCCAAGCTGTCTCTCTCCTTTCTCCTTCATGGCCAATTTCAGTTCTCTGTACTTCCAGAGTCTTCTCCATGACTATTTAATCTACAGTGAATAGCAATTTAGCTCTCAAGCCTTATTCAATTTCCATTCTCACCATGGAAGATTTTCTTTTCCAAAGGTGAACACTACAATATATCTCATTTCATAAGCCCATCTTGTAAGTGCTATTTTAGAGTTTCATTCTCTGTCTACATCTTTTTCTTGATATACTCTTCCTAAGCAATTTCATCTTCTCTCTGGGTATTACCTCCCATCAGTCTGCTAATGACCACCCAATCTTCAGGAGGATTCCCATCTTCATACTCTTACACAAACCTTTATAATAAAAATATTATTATAGAATAACACACTCTTCTCATCAAGTAATGATCCCCTCCCTTTTATCTGGGTAGATAATTGTGATTACTTCAACCAATAGAGGATGGTAAGAATGATGCTAAATGCTTCCTCACCTCTGTACTGTGAGGAAGCAGAGCAGCCACCTGAAGAGGCCATATGTAAGTGACCCATGTGACCAAGTGCCCCAGATGCAGTGGCAGGCAGCAACCAGCATTAACTGTCAGATCCTTGGGTAAATGTGTCTTTAAATAAGTCCAGTCCCCTGCCACTGAGTTATCCAGGCTCCTCAGAAATGCACTACCCCCACTGAGCCTTGTCCAAATTACAGATTCATGACGAAAATAAATGATTATTGTTGTTTTGAGCCATTAAATTTTGGGTGGGTTATATACAGAAAAGATAACTGGAACAGTTATCAAATGAGTCTCTCGATAGCACTAAAGACCTGCTCTCCATAAAAGAAATAGAGGGATTATTAAAAAATGTTTCCAGCCAGGTGCAGTGGCACATACCTATAATCCCAGCTACTCTGAAGGCTTAGATAGGAGGCTCCCTTGAGCCTAGGAGTGTGAGAGCAGCCTGGACAACATAGCAAGAGGCTATCTCAAAATAAAATGTTTCCAGTCATATAATAAATGCGCATTATATAATACATATTATGTAATAAATATATTATATGATAAACATATGGTATATAAATTGTATGATAATATATTATGTGGTTTATATTATATAATGTATATTATATGATGTATATAATATATATGATATATTATATAATTAATGTATGATATAGTTTGTTGCGTATAAATATATACTAAATATATTATGAACATCATATAATGATAATGTTAACAAAAATAATACTAAAATTAATAATACCTTCACTGTGTAGCAGAAGGTATTTTATTCCACAGTTTATAATAGAGATGCCTACACAAACTTTTATGTTATTATAATGTATTATTATTGTTGGTGGTGTTATTTTTATTAATATTGTCATTAAGTCCCAAGATAAAATCAAGTCCTTGGGGACCAAGATAAATTGATAAGGAATATAGATAGATCTTACTTGACCATTTTATTCAAATTTTGCCATCTCCAGTGGTGGACCAGAAAAAAGGCCTCCGTTCCAGAATGTGTCCCATCTACCCACGCAACATGATAGATGAAGTCTTTGAGGAGGTGTGTCTGATTTGGTGGGTCCCCATCAGCACTGGACACAGCACAGTAGAACAAACTCATTTCTATGCTTAGACACTCCCTCTGAAGACCATGACGATGTCAGGGAGCTGGGGGCCCGGAATAGAGGGTGCTTCTGCAGCGCTGGCAATGGGGCACGCTGGTAACTGCTATTTGAACTATAGCTGTCCCTATTTTCCTTTCCATGTCAAAACCTTATTTTTCTAGGTTGCTAATCAAAGGGAAGCATGACCATTATAGCAGCCTAGCATTTCTCCAGTGGAGGCCAAACGCAGTTCTCAGGTTTAGGAAGCTTTTCACCTGGCCTCAACCAGAGTAGACTCGCCCTGCAAAGGCTGCCTGAGTCAGGCAGTCGGAATTTATAAGTACTGCTTCTTTCATCT
This sequence comes from Loris lydekkerianus, assembly GCA_963574355.1. Taxonomy (NCBI): domain Eukaryota; kingdom Metazoa; phylum Chordata; class Mammalia; order Primates; family Lorisidae; genus Loris; species Loris lydekkerianus. Next base: position 40,472 of record CAUYPK010129246.1, on the reverse strand, counting down.
GCTGCACTGTAACTTCCTATTTCCTCTGTTGTGTAATTTTTTAGTGAGCAAATAATACTTAATTGGTTTCCTAATTATCAGGTATGCAAATCTATAACAATTAAAGGTGGCTGTCATTTCAGAGTTGTTTTCTGACATAGGAAATAATTGACTGTAGGCTTGGGTAAATCCTTAAAGATTTGTATGTTACTTATTGTTGGAAAAATTATACCCAACCAGACTTTTATTATTTTCAATTCTACGCTCAAAATAGAAGAGTTCTTAATAGTGACCTGCTATTAAACATACCTTTATTATCTGGCTTGGAGTCCATAGCTCAGGGGTTAGGGCACCAGCCACATACACCCAGGCTGGCAGGTTCAAGTTCAGACTAGGCCTGCTAAACAACAATGATGACCACAACAACAACTACAAAAATATCCAGGAGTTGTGGTGGGTGCCTGTAGTCCCAACTACTTGGGAGGCTGAGGCAAAAGAATAGCTTAAGTCCAAGAGTTGGAGGTTGCTGTGATGCCAGGGCACTCTACCGAGGGTGACATAGTTAGACTCTGTCTCAAAAAAAAAAAAAAAAAAAAAAACCCTTATTATCACATTCCATGGACTTATAAAGTCAGTTTTCTCAGTGAAAAAACAAGCATTTCATCAAAGGGGCTTGAGTTATTTTATGCAACCAATATTTATTGAATATAATGAACCCACCTATGTAAGTCCCTGCACTAAATACTTTCAGAAAGGTTTACAAAAAAAAGGTATTGTTACCAGTTTGAAGGTCATCAGGCACAGATGAAGAAGGTGAAAAGCCTTCACACGTAGACCCATCCCCACCACTCCACTCCATCTAGCTCAGAAAGGAGGGAAAGGACGACAAAGGGAAGCCTAAGAATGATCCTAAGAATGATGGGAAAGGGGCAGGCAGGGGCACCAAGGCAGAGGATGCAGCCAATGAACTGGCAAAAAGTCAAGATGAAGGTATTAGGATGTTTTCAACGGAGAGAAGCTGGGAGGAGCTACAGTGCTTACATTCCCGAATAGAAACGGGGGTGTCCACGATTAATCATCAAGAGACGGCAGCATATGGTGATGGTGGTGATGATGATGACGACAATGATGATGTCAGAGACAAGGTCTTTTTCTGTTGTCTAGGCTGGACCACAGTGCTGTGATCAGAGCTCACTGTAACCTTGAACTCCTTGGCTCAAGCAATCCTCCCACCTCAGCCTCCCAGGTAGCTGGGACTAAAGGCACATGCCTGGCCAGGCACGGTGGCTCACACCTGTAATCCCAGCACTCTGGGAGGCTGAGGTGGGTAGATTACCTGAGCTCACGAGTTCAAGACTAACCTGAACTAGAGCAATACCCCATCTCTAAAAAATAGCCCAGCTACTTGGGAGGCTGAGGCAAGAGGATCACTTGAGCCCAAGACTTTGAGGTTGCTGTGAGCTAAGACACCTTGGCACCCTACTACCCTACAGATGATGAGCAAGTGAGACTCTGTCATAAATAAATAAATGTACATGCCACTGTACCCAGCTAACTTAAAAAATGTTTTCTGTAGCTACCAAATCTTCTATGTGGCTCATGCTGGTCTCAAACTCCTGGTCCCATGAAATCCTCCCACCTCAGACTCCCACAATCCTGGGATTATGGGTGTGAGCCACCATGCCCAACCCCTATTATTTTTTAATAGAAACAAATATAAGAATAAATTCTTGGGCGGCACCTGTGGCTCAGTGAGTAGGGTGCCAACCCCATATACTGAAGATGGTGGGCTCAAACCTGGCCCCAGCCAAACTGCAACAAAAAATAGCAGGGCGTTGTGGCGGGAGCCTGTAGTCCCAGCTACTGGAGAGGCTGAGGCAAGAGAATCGCCAAAGCCCAAGAGCTGGAGGTTGCTGTGAGCTATGATGGTACAGCACTCTACTAAGGGCAATAAAGTGAGACTCTGTCTCTACAAAAAAAAAAAAAAGAATAAATTCTTAACAGTGAAAAAGTGGTGACTTCCAGGGAGAAGAATGAGAAATGATAGAAAAAGGGATTATAATTTTTATGTTATACTTCTTACAGTATTTATTGAATTTCAACTATTTAGACATAGTACTTTGGTAAAAAGTAAGTAAAGTACATGGAGTTTAAGATGTAGATATATTATAGCTCAAAATTTCTACTTCTAGATGCACACCCTAGAAAACTTCTTACACGTTTACAAGGAGACACGTAGAAGGATGTTCATTTCAGTATTGTTTGTAAAAGCAAAATACTGGCCAAAATCAAAATGTCCATCAAAAGAGGAATAAGTCAATAAGTAAATAATTTTTGATGTGTTCAAATTACAGAACATAATGTAACAGGTAAAAACAATCCACAAGTACAATCTATCAACATGAGCATATCACAGGAATAATGCTAGTAAAAGAAAAGCAGCTGGCAGGATGATTTTTGCAGAACGAATTCATTTAAACAAAGTTTAAAGCACAAGAAAGTATTATATAATTTCGCTAGACATATTTTTATGTGTGTAAAAGGATAAAATTTAAATGGAAGATAGAAGGACACATTAAAATTATAGAAAAAGGAAAAGAAAACGGGGCTGGATTAGAGGCCAAAAGACTCCAACATATCTTACTTTTTAATCACTATATTATGAAAAGATAAAGCAAATATAACAAAATATTAACTGTGGAGGATTATTTTTGGTCATTTCACAGATGTGTGTTTGATTACTTTGTGTAATCTCCTATATTTTTAAAATGTATATTTTTAATTTTATTTATTCTTCAAATTTAATTGCACACTATTTTGCATATCTAGTTTGTGACTATATTTACAATACATATAAGGATTAAAAATCAAAGCTACCTAGTTTGAGAAAATAAAGTACTTTGTAATAAAATTAACATAGATCAAAACATACACACCCTTATGAACATTATCTGTAAGTAATGGAAACTAACCAACTTGTAAAACTCTCATCAAAAACTTTTTGTTAAGAAAAGGCACATTTGGTACTTTTTACAAGGGTACTTGTTAAATCTACTAAGTGTAGAATATAAATGTCTTAACACCGTAACCAACAAAATGAAGTGAAGGCTATGTTAACCAGTGTGATGAACATATTTCAAATTGTATATAAAACCAGCACATTGTACCCCATAATTGCATTAATGTACACAGCTATGATTTAATAATAAATAAATAAATAAGAAAAGGCACATTTCTTTTCAGAAGCCATATTTGCTTACTCCTTTTAAATGAGCCAATGGCCTGAAAAGTGGATAACAAATTTGTGTTAAACCAAATCAAACCATAGGCTAAATTACTAAGACTTTAAACTAGTTATTAAGGTTTTTAAATATTAACATATTTAAGATGTTAAGAAAATGAAAAATCCTTACTTATGAAAGATTTTCATAATAAGAAAGACCATCTGGAAGTCAGTCTTCCATCACGTATTTTCCCAGGTAGACCGAGTCTGACTGTCGAGCCGCTCTGCCGTATCCTCACTAATGAAGGAGGCGCAGCAAGGAGGGCTTGAAGACTTGCAATGCTGAACCTACAGTGCAGCTCTAGCAGATTTGGGTTTAATTATTTATTTATAAATACCCATTTGTATCTAGGAGTCTTGGATAAAGCCCTACAGCCATTCCTGTTTATCAAGCAAATGAAGTAATTTTTTAAAAAACATTATGCAGTTGATCCAAACAATAGCATCTACTCATGATTATTTGTAAAGGCCACCATAGAGTGACTGATTTTGTGTTTTATTGTGTGTGTTTTATTGTGTTTAAGTGCTAGGGACTCAATCAGCATAAACCAACCTCACTGTAAATCTAGAAACCTGATGATGGCTTGGTAGCAATCTTTTCTAATCATTATGGGTATTATTTACCATTCATTGTAATTAGCAGCATTCTAATTATTTTTTTAAATGCCCAGGCCAAATGAATTTACCTAGTTAATATATCAAGGATAAGATTAAAATGTCACTGAACCATTACAATATCTTCTTTTTAACACCCTCCCAAGTTGCTCAACATTCAATTAAAAAAAAAACACACACACACAAGAAAACTAGAAGGAAAGAAAAAAATCATCATAGTCCACCACTTGAATGCAACCATTTTTGTTTCAGGGTGTTTCCTTTAGCTTTTTTTTTTTTTTTTTTTTTTTTATTACAGATAAGGTTATTTTTGAGGATTGGGGATGAATAAAATATACAGTAGATACACAGAGTGGACGTAAAGTTCAAGGGCAATTTACTATGTTAAACTATTTTAAGTTGCACATGAACTTTATGTCCACCTTGTATATAGGATCATGCTACATATATATTATAGCTATATATACACATGCACATTTTTAATCTTTTCTTTTCAAATAACAGTACATCAAGGTTTTTCCCATATTATTATATACTCTTCATGAGATAAATTTTTAAAACATAATAATTTATTCCCTGGGCATGCAATAATTTATTAAACCAGGTTTAATAAGGTTTTCTATTTGGTTTACTCCTATTTTTGTTGTAATAAATAATGCTGGAGCAGGAAGACTTGAGTGTCTCTCCTTCTGGATACCTGAGGAAGTTACACTGGGGTTGATCCCGAGATGTAACATAGTGGAGGCGTGAGGTCTGAGCTTCTACAACTTTGCTAAATACGAAATTGTCATGCTAAGTGGTTTTTCCTTGTTTCTGCCCCTATCTGCAGTGTATTAAAACTCTCATTGCTTCACATTCTAACACAAGATAATCTCAAACTTTTTAAAAATTTGCCAAACTGAGGGATATGGAATGGCATTTTATTGCACTTTTGTTTTGCATTTTCCTATTTACTAATTTTGATATACTGATTGTTGTTAAGCTCCCTTCTTTCATAAATTTTCCCATCCTTTGCTTATTTTTCCATTGAGTTTCTTATAAATTGCAGGAGCTTTTTATATAGTAGGAATCCTTTTTGTCAGTAATATGTATTTCTTTTCTTTTCTTTTTTTTTTTAGACAGAGTCTAAACCCTGGGTAAAGTGCTGCAGCATCATAGCTCACAGCAACCTCAAACTCCTGGGCTCTGGCTAGAGTGCTATGCCATCACAGCTCACAACAACCTCTAACTCCTGGGCTCAAGCAATCCTCCTGCCTCACCTTCCCAAATGCCTGAGACTACGGGCACCCGTCACAACGTCTGGCTAGTATTTCTATTTTTAGTAGATGCAGGTCTTGCTTTTGCTCAGGCTGGTTCCCACCTCAGCCTCCCAGAGTGCTAAGATTACATGCGTGCGCTATGGTGCCTGGCCAGTAATATGCATTTCAAATATCTTCTTCCATTCTGTGGTTTATCTTCTAATGCTTTTAATATTATATTGTACAGAAGTTTTTCATTTTAGTATGGTTAAATTTGTCACTCTCTTATTTCAAGGTTGATATTCTGTGTCTCATAAAAGAAAGAGTTCCCTACCCAGAGTATATAAATACATTCCCTTAACTTCTGAAATTTCTAAGTTCTGCTTTCACAGCTGGTATTAAATTTGTATTTGATGTGAAATTGAAATCATATGTTTATTTTTCCCTATGTCTATTCCATTGTCTTAGCACCACTTAATGAATCATGCAGCATTTCTCCATTGTTGTGGGATGGAACCTCTGTCAAATACTAAGTTTCCCTGGATGCACTTGACTCCGAGCTCTCAATATTTTCCTATTGTCCATCCCTTACTAATATCACAATATTTGATGTGGTAGATTATAAATCTTGATGTCAGACAGTACAACTTCTCCCATCACACCTTGTGCTTTTTCTTCAAATTTTACTTGGCAATTCTGGATCTTGTACCCTTAAATCTGAGCATCACCTTATCAACTTCCATGAAAAATGCTACTATCCTTTTTATAGTAATTACATTTAGTTTACATGTTCACTTGAAATTAACTAGTATCTTTATGGTAATGAATTTAACAATCCATGAACATAATACATCTTTCCATTAACTTAATCTCTGTGAGATGATTTCAAAAAATTTATCATTCTGAACCATAAAAAAATCTACATAATTTTGTTAAATTTATCCCAAATGACTTAGAGTTAATGTTATTAATGGGAATGAGATTTTTGTTGTTTTTATTTTCCAGTTGGTTCTCGCTTAGGTTAAGAATTCTCCTGGTATCTGTGTGTTGATCTAAGGGCAGCAACCTTGCTCAGCACTCCTGCCTGTCTATGGATCGACTCTTTGGATTTCCATATGGGCATTGGCATATTATCAATGAAAAGTGACCTCTCATTTCAGAATTATGCTCCTAATATTGTTTAGTGGCTTGGTATGACTTAGTTTCCTCACTCCTGCACAGGACTTACAGGAGATTCCTACAGACGATGCTGATGTAATCTGGTTTCCCAATGGCTCTTACTTAAAAAGCGATTCTAGAAAACACTGTGCCAGCTGCTGTTGTCTCTGAGACACACAGAAGATAGTACTCTCCCAGAGGCAAGGGCAGCCTGATCAGCAGAATTGACTGCCTTAACCAGACCTTGTCAATTACCAGAAAAGCGGGGCTGTAACACTTATACAGACGGCGGATTCACATACAGAGTAGCTATGATTCGGGGATGCTCTGGAAACAACACAGACTCCTGACTTCTTCAAGACAACTCATTGAAAATAGCCAGCAGGTCTTTAGTCTCTTGGAAGCCATTCAAAAACGTAAATCATTGGCCACCAGAAAAATTCCTGGATATTTACAACTAGAAACTCCTCAAGGTAAGGTCAATCACGGAAAAGACTGTGACAAAAAATGCAGCCCTCGATATTTTTCCCCTCTCAAGAACTAAATGTCTGCAGCTTTAGGTGCATGCACCATTAAAACCTTACAAGGGAAGCACAAGAAGAGGCTTCTGAAAAATAGCTAAACATTTGTAAAAGTAATGGAGGACTAATTCTCCCCTGAAATAAGTTTATGATACAGACCAAATGGTAGACCAATTCTTCCCCTAGAATTCAGTTAGCCTCTTCACAACATGTTCATGAATTAACCCCCTGAAATCCAGATAAATTGATGTCATGGGGAAAACAATATCATATAAATCATCACCTATGATTCCTCAAAACATATACTTTCACAGTACTATTTGTCCTGAGCACAATCCTGGAAAACTGCTCCACGGATCTCAGGATGTTTCCCTTTATCCTCAGGACCTTTTGAGATATGCCAACTGGATCATGTCCAACTGCCTCCATCTCAAAGACACAAATATATTTTGGTCATGATTGCACATTTGCTCACTGTGTTGAGGCACTCCCATTCCATGGAGCTACAGACCAAATCATAGATAAAATTTTGCCAGAGAAAATTATTCCTTCTATCAGAGATTTTTTTTTTTTTTTTTTTTTTTAGCTTCACAACAACTAAGGAAACCATCTCACTGCTCAAATAATTCAGTCTATTTCCAACCTACAGCCAATGTTTCATCATTTTTATTGTATATGCTACCCCCAATCTTCCTGGATGGTGGAACACAAAAATAGGATAATAAAACATAATTTGGAAAAAACTATACAAACTTCCAGCTTTCCCTGGCCTGAGGTTCTTCCATGGGGATTACTTAACTTTACATTCTACTCATCAGGAAAACATCAGCTCTCCCTTTGACATAGCAACAGGAAAATCTATGAGCCTAAATGAATGCGCCTACAAACCAGCTTTCCTGACGAGTGCTAGTCCTCATTGTTGCTAAGGCCTAAAGTTTCTCACTAAAAATTGTATAAGTAAGGATTCTGTTAACAGCAAGCTCTTGGGAGACAAAGACATCGCAATCATGCCTGCCAACACAGAGATTTTGCTTATTTGAAATACCATCATGTAGAGGACTCTCTTCCACCACATCGGAAAGGACCATGTCAGGTATTGTTAACCAATACTCATACAGCTAAACTCAAAGGCCTTGACTCACGGATTCACATTTCTCATTTTAAAAAGGCAGCCTCCCTAGCCCCTGTAAGAACATTTTCCGTCACCAAAATCTCCAACTGAAGGTAACCTGCAGGCAATCACCTTATTCTTCAGACTAGGATGAGAAGTAAGTGAAATATGTATAGACTATTTTTGCCAGATACAAGACCTGGTCTCTGAGAATTTCAGACACACAGAGAAAAAATTCTTTCTAGACTCTTATAATTTTCCTTTTGACGTCTTTTATACCAAAATGGAGGTAATTCACTTTCTATTCCATCTCTTTTTTAAATATTTGTTACCACTTAGAAAGATAATACCCTAGTTACACTACCCCCAAAGCACTACAACAGGAGGAACCCTCGCTGACAGCTGGATATGTCACTAAATCCATCATCAATCATGATGAACACGTGCCATGAGCTGTCACCATTACCAATTTTGATGCCATTCCCAATGAAACTAAATTCTTAGAATTTCCACCATCTACCTTACTCTTTCAAGTAAAAATTGTTCAAAGTGTTAATGTTTCCATCTCTTGGTTAAGGATGTCTACAAGTCTCCTTCATGTGGGACAACTTACCCCAGGACCTCCTCGTCTCTCTCTAACCTACTTACAAAATACATTTAAGGACAAATGTAAGTTGACTACAGCAGCACCTGTTAATGGCTTCTGGAAAGCTTTGGAAAGACCATTCCTGTTTTGATAATGTACTCTCTATATTGCCTACAAACAACATAATAAATGAAAACACCCTTGGGGAAACAGCTTGCACCTCACCAAGATATGTCTTTTGTTTTTTGTTTATGTTGGTGTACTAGGAACAGACTCCCCAACTCAAGGTCGGGCACATCAATGTCTGTGTAGATGGCAAATGGAAGGACTCTCTCCGCCTGTTAGGACAACTTGTTATCCCTCTGTCTTTTCTTAAGGAAAATCGTAACACTCTTCCTTCCTAGCTGTTCACCAGACATTAAAGAGAATCCCAACAGGCTGTGATGACCGCAGAGGCCTGAGCACACTCTGACATTCTGGGTCTAAGTGCAGGAGTATATATCAACAGAGATAAAATACAGAATCTCTCTGCCATGACTGCACACACAAGAAATGTCGTGCAGCCCGAGAAAAATCTTTAAATTCCCTTGTGTAGTCCTTGATAATTGGAAAGCCCTTGACTATCTATTAGCTAAACAGGATGGATACTGTGCAATTACCCAGCCCACTTGTACCTACATTAACACTTCGGGAGAAGTGCATACTCAGAAAAAAAAATCACTCAGAAGGCTAAATGGCTACAAGATGTTAGAAAGACAACCTCCTTACGAGATTTGTTTGATTGGTAACCTTCAGAAATAAGAACAGATTTCAGATCTGGATTTCAAATTATCTTTTTAATAACTGTCCTTATTTGCATCGTATCTTTTGTACTGGACTACGTTTTATATTTCTAGATATCTGAAATCAACAACAAAATAATCATGACAGCTGGTCACTTAGATGTGACATAAAATGCCAAAGTTCCTTTGTAAGCAGGTGGCCTGAAAGCCCATTTCTCTGTCCCTTGATCAACTCAGTCTTGAGACCTCACTAATTCACTAATTCGTGAGCCTTACTACCTCTTCTCTCTCCCTCTCAGGCGGGACAAAGCTAGGAATGAGCCTTCCCAGTGGCATGGGACAAACCCGCATTTAGAATGTTGATCCTCAGTGCTTGCAGAAAAGAAAGATCTTGATCAAATAGGGAAAATGAGAAAGAAAAGTGACTCAGAGCAGTCTAAGGAATGTAAGGTATGCAAAACTTACTAGGCACAGAAAGAGCAGGAGACTTCTGTCATGCCCCTCGCCTGGGGGGTATTTGTTTAAAGGAATTTTGTTTTTCCTTTTCTTCCCTGTAGTTTCAGACTAGCTGATAAATTACCTTAAACGTTACTATGAGTTGCGTAATGTGATCCTCCTTCATCCATGTTCCTGATAAATTTTTAGTAAACAACTTAGAAACTGCCCCGTAACTTCTTCTCATTTTATCCTTCAAAAATCCACCAGTCACGCTGTGGATTGGAGCATATACTCAGGGAAATCTGAATTGACAGATTTCCAGGCTCAGGATGTCATCCAGTTAAGTTCACCTCATGCACACTCAGGTCTCCTTCTTTGCATAAGGTTTGGGAGCAGCTCCAAAACTTGGGAAGAAAGTTTGTGAGATAAATAGCTTCCACCACAAAGCCCTCCAACACATGTAATCCTCAACACATGCTTCCTGGTCTGCCCACTCAGGATTCCCCTGGCCTGGACTGGCTTCTCTGCTGATTTTGGTGGCTTACCTGGCAGGACGACCCTGTTGCTTATCCTCATGAGTCATCATTTCTTTTTCACGTCACAGATACTTTACTAGTCCACTTACCGTCAAAATTGGGCAAGAGTGTACCAAGAGATGACAAATACATTCCTCTCTGCATCATTGTATAGAAGCAGCCGCACCTCCAGCTAGTAATCAGGATGACAGCCCTGCCCGGATGCCCACCCCCTCCCTGCCTGGTGCTTGGGCACTAGGAGCCAAATGCCACTGTGCTACCCGACTCTTGTTCCTATTGTTCCAGCTCTGAGGTCGGTGACAGTCAAACGCGTCACTTTTACTTCCATCCCTTGATTGGCATACCTGTAAATTCTTTTTCCTGGGTGCACAGCAACATACGTTGGTCATCAATTTAGAGTTTGTACTGCACAGGGTTTTGTTCCTGAGGCAGTGTTTCAGCTGATTCTTCAACAGGCCGTGCCATCGCCCTATCCGGCCAGCAGCTGTTTGCAGTTCTAGCTGGTGGGATTTGTGAGAGAACCAGTGAATCACATGGTCAGGTGCTCACTACCACACCCTGGCAGTCATAAAATGAATCCCTTTGTTTGATGTGATTTTATGAAAGATGTTGTGACGTGAGATCAAACATTCTACAAGTGCTTAGATGGTAGAAATGCCTGAGGCACAATTGGCAGGGAAAAAAGGTCCACACTAGTAATATACATCAACTCCAATCCAGATGAAGCATCACACTTTTCAGAAGAGAAGGGATTCAATGTATTAACTGGTTGTATGGTTCCAGGAATGATTCCATGTCAGGGGCTCAGCATGGTTCTCTGTTCCTGGCAGGTTGGACATATGGCAGAAGCAGTAGGTGAATCTTTGTTGGTGACAGGAACCCATGCTGTGGGGCTCTTGGATAGTTATCATCCCTGCAGCCCCTGCACTGCAGCGTCTCAATCCTCGGGCTCCTTCCAGCTCTGCAGACAGAGGCTGGCTGATGTCAACTCCTCTTGCCAGGCAGTCTGTTTATGCAAACCCTCTTCTTTGGTTTTTGCTTTATGGTTGTGGTTCACATGTAATACAAAATTCTTAACACTCTGTCCCCATCCCATAGGTCCATTCACATACATCTTCCTCAGGTTTCCTAGTCCTCAATCTTCCAATATTTCCCCTTTCAGGCCCTTGATTAAACTCTTTCTATGCAAAGTAAACAAGCAGCAGTAGAACCCAGAGCTCTGCCAGTAGGAATTTCTGGGTTTCATGACCATCCATGAATGGATCTGTAGTGCAGAAATGATCCTTTTATGACTTGTACCCATATATTGAGATAAACTATGAATAAGTAAACATCACCTTTTCCCCTTTATTGTGAAATGGGTATAAGAAACCTGTCATGCAATCACAGGTAAATGTCTTTGGTAGAAAAGTGTCTACTACAGGTGTTATCTACTACATCATTTCATCTGGATAAAAGGGGTATAGAAAAGATTAAGAACATGGACCACAGAAGCTTAATGTAACCATATTATAAAGTGACTATATCAGTCAGGGTTTTCCAGAGAAAGAGAGCCAATAGGAGATTATTATAGGAATTGGCTCATGTGATTATGGAGATGTAAAGTCCCTACCTACAAACTGGAGACCAAGGAAAGCCAGTAGTATAATTCAGTCTGACTCCAAAGGTCAACAGTGTAAGTCCCAAACCAAGTCCAAAGACCCGAAGGTCAGGGAGCCGATGATGAGGTCCCAGTATGGGTTTGCCTTGTCTGAATGTCAGTGCCTCCGCCAAGTTCATATACCTGAACTCAGAGTCGTGAGGTATCTGCCCTCATTAATGGAATCAATATCCTTATAAGAGAGGTCAAAGGAAGCTTTCATGACAATTTCACTCTATGAGGACACAGTGGTCCACTCTTATGCCATGTGAGGACACAGAAACAAGGTACCCTCTATGGGGCAAATAGCAAGTCCTTACCAGACACCAGAAATGCTCTTCCCTTGATCTTGGACTTCCCAGCTTACTTCTATAACTGTGAGCAATGATTTTTGTTGGTTATAAATACCCAGTGTATGGTATTTTGTTACAGCAGGCCGAACAGACTAAAGAATTGTCCAAGCTCCGACACCAGGAGGAGTGACGTCTGTGGCAGGAGAAGCAATGGGATGGCCTGTCTTCATATTCAGTAAATGCTTAATGTAAGCCCATTACTTCCTGTACTGTGCTAGTTTTTAGAGCTCATTGCTAAAAATATCTTATATACTTTTTTCAACTAGCAGTCCAGAGTTTATGTCTTATTGAGTCCAATTTCCTATTCTAATCCACAATATAACACGTGTTGGTGTGGGGCTGGAGTAGACAAACACAAAGATCCATTCTATGTGTTAATATGTTTGGCTGTATCTCAATTTTCTCAAGGTGGCTGTTCTGCTACCTGTCTGTGTTAGTTTTCTCTCTTTTTTTTTGAGACAGAGTTTCATTATGTTGCCCTCGGTAGAGTGCCGAGCTATGGGTGCTGAATCTGTGTCAAGTTTTCTATTGCTCCCAGAAAAAATGACCATAAACTTGGTGATTTCAGACAACAGAAGAATTATCCTACATTTCTATAGGTTAGAAGTCTGACTTGAATCTTACTGCACTAAATCAAGGGATTGGCGAGGTCTTCACCCTTTCTGGAGGCTTCAGTAGAGCAGTCCCATCACTCTCTAACCATAACCAGCGGAGTTTCCTCTACTTTTAAGGATTCATGTGATTAGACTGGGCCCAACTAGATAATCCAGAGTAATCTGCCTATCTTAATGTCCTTAACCTAATCACATCTGCAAAGTCCCTTTTGCCAGGCAAGGTAACGTATGTATAGGTTTTGGGATGAGGACATGGACATCTTTGGGGAGCCACTATTCTGCCTTCCATGCTGTTACACCACAGGAAAGGTGGTTCTGAAACATGCTTTTGATCTGCTATGTTTAGAATTAGAGAACATTCACAATGTATAAATTATTTTTGTACCATATTCTATATGGGTCACTAGAAAACTTCTGAGACAGACTGCATGATGGCCCATTTTGTCCCTTTCCAGAAACACAGTGTCCTTTCTAATTCACTTGTGCAAGTTCTAATCGCTCTACTCATTTGGGGTACTAGGAGGGCTCTATTTGCTTCTGTCCATGTGGATTTTACATTTCTTAATTTTTGTGTATCTTAAAACTTTCATAATGACCCCCATATCAGCTTCCAGGTACATTACTTTATCCCTAAGAATAGCTTCACGGAAAAGACAGTGAGTAAAGCTAGACTTTTAGTATTACTTTAAGAGTTATCCTTCTTGTCCCAGCTACTCAAGAGGCAGAAGCAGGAGGATTGCCTGAACCCTTGAGTCTGAGGTTCCTAGATGCCATGGCACTCTAGCCTGGGGCAACAGAGTGAGACTCCCGGCCCCATCAGCACTGAGTTTCTCTGACATGGGCACTACTAATTTTAACACACCTGTTTATATCATTGCATAGCAGCTTTGTGATTTTGTTATTTTCTTTTTTGAGACCGAGTCTCACTTTGTCACCCCTGGTAGAGTGACATGGTTTCATAGCTCACAGCAACCTCTAACTCTTAGGTTCAAGTGATTTTCTTGCTTCAGCCTCTCTAGTGGTTGGGACTATAGGTGCCCTTCCTCACGCCCAGCTATTTTTAGAGACATGGTCTTGCTCTGGCTCAGCCTGGTCTCGAACCTGTGAGCTAAGGCAATCCACCTGCCATGGCCTCCTAGAGTGCTAGGATCACAAGAGTGAGCCATTCGTTTAGAGATTCAAATTTAGTAGCTCCCGTGGCATAAAGGGGACAAATATTTTGTAAATAATAATTGCTAGCACACATTGAGCTCTATATGAATTTCACTTTATTTCCTTCACTCTAGAATGAATCATATAAATCTATTATCACCTTTTTACAGATCAGAAAATTAGTTTCCAATATCACAGAATGGGGCATTCAGATACAGGTCTTTGTGATTCTAAAATGTATACTCTTTCCACTATATCCTAGTAAATCTCCATTTCCATTAAATACATTATTCTGTGTATCTCATACATCTCTCATGCTGTAGAAATCATGTCCAATGTTTACACGGCAGCCTCAGGCCATTAATAATTTTAGAAATGTATAATTGAAATAGTTCAAGAGGGCTTAGACAGAAGCATACTGGCTAGCAGCAAAATTGTATAAAAAAATCTCTAAACTTGTTTTGTTTTCATGGCTGGTGCCTTTTCATTTCACCTAAACCCACTGGGTGGTCTGTAGTGTCCCGATGCTTAGAGACGCCTGGAAGACAACATCATACAGAATGCCAACTCCAAGGTTTCCGTCACTTCTGGAACATGAGATCTGCTATTATATTGTTCTAAAACTCTGTAAGCAGTTTAAAATCTTTTTTTTTTTTCTATCTCGGCCAAAAGGAAGGGAGGGATTGCTCAAACAGAATATTTTAATAATTCAGTCCTCTCTTGGGAGAAAACAAACTTAATCCCTCTGGAATCTCTATAGCTGCAGAATCATGGGATCGCTGCAGCTCCCTGCTTCAGTTCGGTTGTGTAGATTTTCAATATCCATGGGCATAAAAGAAAACATCATTAAGCGTTTGGATGAAACTGATTTAAAGCAAAAATGATCAAGTATAAAATGTTAATATCAACACGTTATTTAACTTGCCCATTTAAAACAAAAGATCTACACATCTGAAATGATTTTTACTTTTCTGAATTCCATCTGTTCTTATGAGGCTTGAGAAAGACTCAAAGACAGCTTAAACATTTCATGTAGTAGTTTTTTATTAACCTTGAAATCTGTAATTAAATGTAAATAACAAAGAAAATATTTACAGATTTCTGTAAATAAATGTAAATAACAGATATAAAATAGGCAGATTTTTCCTACTATCAACTTTGACTATATCACCCTTAGTTGAATGGGATAAATCAACTTTCTCTTGAAGGTTTCTTACCATACATGCAAATTAGATTTTTAAATATCTAGGATCTGCGTAATATTTTACGTCTAGTGAGAATTTATTTTACCATAATTCTAGACCCATTAGACTACTTGATTAGTTTATTGATTCAAATTGATTTAGTTCTACCACCATTTCTTGAGAATCTCCTACAAAGGAGACTGACACCAAACTTCAAGGTAGCAGCAGCTTTTACAACAATTGTTTGTGCTTCTAAAAAGGATATAAATAGAAATCCAAATTCATCTGTAGACTTTACGCCCATGGCAAAATTAAACTTTCCAGATCCTATAGGGTCGGAGATACAGTTTTATTTTTCTAATTTTTAAAAATGGAAATACCTTTACTTGAGGCAGATAGTTCAACAGCAACCTCACAATTCCCTATCTAACTAAAAAAAAAAAAAAAATTGCTTCACTCATTCCCATTAGCTTTATCTAACCCCTACTAGTATTTGAGTTTTGGCCCCTGAAGTCTAATCACCTTATTTTGTAATGAGATTAAATAACTTGGCCAAGGTTACCCAGCTAGTAGTGGCACCCAGCCAGGGGCAAAACCCAAGCATACAGGCTCTTTGTAAAAGGCACTATATTCATTTCACTACTCTTTCGTTCTCTTTATCAAAACCTAACACTTTTCTGAAAGAAGGAGCCTCTCTGGTTTGTTTTTAAGCTTTCAAAACTGCATTGTGGCACTTACAATTTTTATTCATCTCTCAAGTTTCAAAATATCATTAACAGATTAAGCAGTTTACTACATGCTATTTTGGTGTTTGCACTACTCCCCCGCCTTTCCCCTGCCTATTAGCTGTTCAGAGAGCTGGTAAAGGGATAAGGGAATTATAAAATTACGTAAGAGAAAAGCATGAAAGGTTCAGAGAGGTGAAGAGAATGAGAAGGTGGTGGGGTTATAAGGGGAATACTGCAGAGGAAGGACTGTGGTGAAAGAAAAACTGAGACGGTTATTCTTGAAGATCAAGGACAGAGGAGTTGAGAAATAAAAGACAGCCAGGTCACCACACAATGTTCTTTTAGGGGAAGTGCTAATTCTGTGTGTGTGTGTGTTTGTATGTGTATGTGTGTGTGTGTATATATATATATATGTACACGATTTGCAAAATCCACTTAGACTTTAGGTAGACTTTCCCTTGGGTTCATGTAGCCAGACCCACACAAAATTGTGAAGTAGGCAAAGCTTATTCTCCTTTGTACATTCCTCCATTCAACTCTGTTAAAAAAAAAAAAAAAAAAAAGTGGTGATTTTTCTTCTTTCTCTGGTTCACCCCAGGCTGAAAATGGCTTTCTTTGACTCTCCCCCCCCCCCCCTATTTTTAAGCCTTACTCTCTTCCTAAAATATTTACACTTGGAGTCCCATCTCTTAATTCTTGAACACAAGAAACTTAAAGAAATTGTTTAAGAACCCAGTGATCAGAGGGAGAATTATTAGAAGATCAAGGCATTCTTTCCAAAGTATCTCTAATCGGAAAACAAATTCTCACTTTATAGAAGGTCCACACTGTTTATGTTGAGCCTAATTCCTAAAATTCTCAGTACACTCCTTTTCCCCACTCAAATCTCTAAATTAAGTTTTAAATAGAAATGAAAGGCATAGAGGTTCTGAGAAGGTAATACCAGTCCCCAAGCAAATAGTACATTCATAAACAGTAAACATGCAATCCCTGATTTATACTCAATTATCTGTGATTCACAGTGAAGTAGCTTTTTTCATTGACTTATTTACTTATTCAGTAGGGACGTATGCATGTAGACCCTAATCAAGTTAGTATTTATGAACAGCATCTTTTTCTCTTTATAATTGAGAGAAAAAGCATCAGTAAAGTATGCAGGATTTCCATAAATTGATAGACTGAGGTTACTAAAAAGTTGATTGCTGTAAACAAATTATTAAAGTCAATAGAAAATAGAAATTTTCCTAAACCTTCTAGATCTTGCAGCCAGAATTCCTGGTTTCAATTCCTTGGATTCTTTCCTAACAGGTTAGAAGGTTCTGCCATTTACTTGCCTCAATTCCTCTTTTATAGATTCAAAATAAAATACTGGTAATTATTTCTTTCCTGGCTCCAATGACAATTAGGTGTACAAAATGAACTCATAAATATGATGTATAATTCAGGCTGACATTTAATTTACACTTCTATATTCAGTTACCTCGCTGTCTTGAACATTGCACAAGTGAAGAAGAGATGATTTTACTTTGCTGTATGGTTATACATAGGCTTCAACACCTCAAAAATGTGTTTTCTTTGAAGGGAAACTGGACAGCAAAGTAAGAATGAAGTATTGGTTATATTATGTTATGAAAATGACAGAAAGCACAGTTTTGCCTTCGAAGACCCTAATGCTTTTTTCAACAGCTCTATTGAGCAATAATTCACACACTATGCAATTCACCCTATCATCAGTAAATAACATCAGTGTTTATTGATTGGCTATTCTTTCCCAGGGAATAAACACTGTTTCATTTATTCTTGATAAAAATCCTTTAAGGTAGGGATTATTATACTCAAATTTATGATTAAACTAAAAGTTAAGCGCTTTGCAGCGACAGGCTGAAGTGAGAATTGAACTCATGTTCTTATAGTTCCAACATATTTTTCCCATATCATGCTTGCCTCTCTTTAGAAAATTATTTAGTTCTCTTTCAGAGAATAGGTGGAAAGGTGTGTATGTGTGTTTGTGTGTGTGTGTAACCCTCAGGGAAAAAGAAATATGACCTTTTGAGGGTAGCTGTGGTTAGAGAAACTCTCTTAACCTATTAGGAAAAAATCCAAGTAATACAAGAAATAGCAGCAACTGCAAGTTGTTTTGAGACTGTCAGATCAAGCAAAATAGATGGTTACACAGAAACAAGCGATCAAAATGCTGATATACACAATTCATAATGCCAATACACACTGCTTTCACTTGGAAGGGTTGAGCAGGTCCCACTAGCAAAACTATACCCAGCTTTACAGCACTCCAGCCAAAATGAATTAATTAGTCGGCATTAAAAGAGGAGAAACAAGAGAAATTATGTGGGGATTCTTGTCCATCTTTTACACATTTTTACATTATATTATCTTACAGCCAAATCTCTGGACATCTTTACGCTTGGAAATATGGAAGCAATTGTGCTACCGTTCATTCACTAAACAAACATTTAGTGGCTTTTACTTATTAGGCAGAAGTTTTATCTCTGCAGCCACTAGGAGTAGATGAACCCAGTTCTAGCTCTTATGGAGCTTACGTTTTAGTCCAGATTTTCCTAAGAGGTAGTGAATGTGCTGTACCGTTCAAAGGGTGTCCAACCTGAGGCCTTGTGCTGATTTCTGGGAGGACTGTTTTTGCTTCTCTGTGGTGTCCAGTATCCCAAAAAGTATTCAAGCCTCCCCCCCACCCCCACCTTTTTTCGCTCGTCAGCTTTCGTTAGTCTGTGTATTTACCGCGTGGCCCCGCGCAACTTTTCTTCTTCCCAAGTGCGGAAGGGAAAAAAAAAGGTTGGACACCTTAATAATAGTCTACACGTGGGCTTTGGAACCTGCCTCTCCACATGCCAACTGTGTGACCTTGGCAACTGTTTTTCAGTGACTCGATTTCCTCATTTGGAACATACTTGCTGACTTCACATTGGTGGTTTTATGTGGTTCCATTTCAGGTGCACGACACCGCGGGGAGAGGAGGCTCTCAGCTGCAGAGAAGGGCGCCGCGCACGCTCCCTTCCCCTGTACTCTCCCGCTCTGTTCCGAGACTCCGCAAGGCTGCCCGTATTTTACTCCTCGTTCACCGAGGAACTGGGGCATGTTTTCCACTGCAGCTCAGCTGTCTGGGTGTGCCCGGGAGGTGTCACAAAGAGACTATCCAAGGTCCCCACCTACAGCAGAAGTAAGACTGCTGGGTGGAACCCAGGGAGGGCATCGCGGCCAAGCGTTCGGTTCCGGATTGTTCTTTGTGCCAATTCCCCGAGCTCAGGTTCTGGCACTCGCAACGCAAAGCCCAGAGTCAGCGAGCCGCCAGGGTTCTGCCATGTCTCGGCCGGGCCCACGCCCCCAGCCCCACTCCACCCTCGGGCGTGAGTGAGCGCGCAAATGAGGGCTTTCGGCGTCTGTGGGAACCAGGGAGGGGAAAGCGAAGTTGGGGAACAACCGACCGGGCGGTGGCTTCGCTCCAGCAAGAGCGCGCCGAGCCGTCAGCGAGGAGAGTTAAAACCCGGCAGTCCCGGGCCGCAGGCGGCCGCGGCCAGATGCTGGACGGGCGGGAGCCGATGGGGGGCAGCAGACCGCGGCCGCGCACCCCGGTGGTCCCCAGGGCCGCCTCTAGTCCCGAGACACCCCCCTCTTACTGCTCTTTTGGTTTCGACCAGCCGATTGGGAGGGGCCGGGGGACGCCATTCCCACAATGCTTTGGGGCGTGCCGCCGCCGTCGCTGCCGCCTCCGCTGCCGCTAGTGGAAGAAGATGGCGGAAGGCGGAGCGGCGGATCTGGACACCCAGCGTTCTGACATCGCGACGCTGCTCAAAACCTCGCTCCGGAAAGGGGACACCTGGTGAGGAAAAAGGCTTGAAGTGGTCGCGGTTGCCAGAGGGTGGTGGAGAAGTGGGCGGGAACTGCGGACTGGTGTCTTTTCGCTAGTGACAGGTGCGGTCAGGTCCGGCGGTGGCCGCCCTGGGCAGCAGGGTTTTAGCCGCTCCCGAAATGTTAGGGCAAAGGTTGGAGCCGCGGGTCGGGCCGGGTGCGCGGCTTGCCGAGCGTGCTGCGAGGCGTGCGGGCGGCGCCGGCGGCTCCGGCTCGCGCGGTCCCCTTCGCCCTCCTTCCTTCCGAGCGCCGCTCCCACCTCAGGCCTTCCCGAATGGGAGGTGGCGAGAGTCCTGCACTGTTTTGACAGGTCCCCGTCCGGCCGCTTGTCATCGTGCCTCCGGCTTTACTCCTCCGGTCGCTCGGTTCCTTTCCCGGAATCGTCGGCGTCCAAGTTCCTCATTATTCCGGTGCTTGCGGGCTTCCGGGAGGCCGGCGAGCATGTTTGCGGTGTGTGCTACACGGGTGGCGAGTGTCAGGGCTCCGCCGAGGAGGAAGGAAGCCCGCTTTCCAGTTCCTTGTCAGAAGGAGGCACCGAGCTGGGGTCCAGGGCTGGCGACAGGTACCACGTGGCCGGGTCCGAGCCGGCGGCGCTGCCCAAGCGCAGCCCTTCCCTCCTGCCTGGTGGATAACGTGGGCCTGCAAAAAGTAGATAAGTCCACTTGAGGCTCAACTAACGTGCTAATAGTCAAACTTGTAAAATGCCAAAGGATGTGCGTTTAAAGTACTGAAGGAGGTGTGTGGGTATTTTCATACTTGGCCATATCTAGTGGCGTCCAGAGTAACTTAACTGTGTGAATATGTGACATGAAGAGAAAGTACTCTGGGGGGGATGGAGGAGAACGTGTCTCTTTTATTATAATGGAAAGTTATTTTCACTTGCCACTGCCTATGTTAACAGTGGTATGTAATTTACAGGGTTTTCTTAGGAGCGGAAGATTTAGACCTCAGTTTTATCACAGTTCTGCCATTCGTCTTTTGGTGTGACTTTGAGGAAAGTTGACTGAAATCTTGGCACCTCACTATCTTCCTCTATGAAGTGGACAGTAATAGTTTTAATTTAGGGGTTTCATCCTGATCCAATTAAATATCTTAAAGATTTTATATTTATGAGATACTATATTTTACTTACTTTCTTATCTCCACCCTTTACCCTTGACAAACCTGTGATGTTGTGATTATTTTCAAGTAAGCTAATAAGTGGTAGACTTGGGACTTGATTTAAGTACCTTGATCTAAGTCTTGGTACTTTAGGCTTAATTTGTTAGGCCGTTGTGTTTGTATGATAAAAATGTGTAAGGATGTAAGTAGGTACGTGTGTTTGTGGTTCTACAGTAAAAAATAAGACCTTCAAATGACTTAATAATCATTGTTCATATTAGAATGTTCCTAAGATATTTATTATTGTGGGAAAATTGGGCATTTCCCAGGACAAATATGTTTAACTTGGCCTGTAGATTTTTTACAGGTGAAACCAATCCCTATTCTCCATTGTAGGTTAAAGAACATTTAAACATTTTTAATTTACCCTGCCTTTTACTACCTCATATAAAGATAAATGTAGATTTCCATAAAATAGAAATTCTTAAATTAGAATGTGGGTATTATTGTTTTTCTTTAATGTCATGTTTTTGGTATACTGAATTTTGTTGACATAGGATGATAGAACAATACGTGTATTGTAGGCATTAAACTTTTTAAAGTTTGGTACTTTTCAAGTCAGTGCAGTTTTGTTTTTTAACAAAGTTTCTGTAAATAGTTTTATAGATATATAGGACCAAATGCAGATGGTTTATGAATTTGAGTCATTTCAGTGCTTTCATTTCTTTTTAAAGAAAAGGAAACTGAGGGCCAGATAGATATTTAGATAAGAGCATTCATTGTTTCCTTTATTTAAAGCAAAAACACTACAGGAATAATATGGTACTGAAAGTTGAAGAAAAGTTTGATTTATACGTAAACCAGTTTAATTGCAAATTAGTAGGTGAAATCTGTCCAAAAAAATAGTGTAGAGGAAAAGTTTGATTCAGAGTTTTAAGGAGAATAATTTGATAAGTACAAGTTTGATTAGCTTATAAATACAGAACTAGTAGGGATATGTGATAATTTAGTTATTGGGCTTATGTTTTTGAAACTAACTAGAAAGTTGTTTTCAATAGTACATCATTTCTGGGAAATGAAATCAGAAAGGAGAGCTTTTTTAATGTTGGTAAATTGGTGAAAATAAGGGCACAAATAGTGACATTAAGGCATGTTTCACATTTTAATTGCTTAAGAGTCTAAAAAAGCAAATTTTCATAATATGAGCCTTTTTTTGGTACATTTTTCAGTCTCTTCTAAGTTGTTAATCTTTGGGGTATTTGAGCAAATCCTGTTTTATAGCTGAAACCAGCCATAGGCAAATGGAACATTGTCTAGGTGTATGCATGTAACCATCTCAGAAAGACTGGGCTATTGAGGAAAAAATGGTGGTTTATTGTAAGTTTATAGGAAAGTTTAATACAGATGTTTGATGCTACAGTCAAAATGCATTAAAATGAATAAATTTCACTAATTAGTTCTTGAGCACGTTGCAAATAAGGACTGTCTCACAATAGCTCCGGTAACTAATACTTAGACAAGTATAAAGATTTATTTGATTCTGTGTGAATACTATAGTTTCCCTTTGTCAGCAGCGAATGATTTTTATCTACATACTGATTTTTGGGGATGAAATCAAGTTATACAAGTCTGAGATGAAGAGAAACACACTTTATGATGTACTTGTGTTGAGAAGTTAACAGTTGGTGCAGGAGACTTAGTTAATACCTCTTAAAAAGGTGACATAGGAAGTCAACATTGATCTGCATAAGAAGTAAAGCAGTGGTCTCAGAGTTACTCATTTTGATCTGTTTCAGCTCCAGTAAAATAGTCAGAAAACCATGAACAAGATTAAGTCAGAATTTAGGAATTGTATCCTTTTTGGATAAATGAACTGTTTAGCTTAGGATGAATTAAAGACAACTTTTAGATAGATGATGGTTTCTGCTGATGAAGCAAAAAGAAAATTTGCTTAAAGTCCATTACATGTATTATAGGAAAGTTTTGGACTATAGAATATTGCCGTTAGAGATTTCATTTAAAATAGATCTTATTGGTGGCACCCATAGCTCAGTGGGTAGGGTGCTGGCCACATACACCAAAGCCAGGCATGTTTAAACCTGGCCCTGGCCTGCTAAACAACAGTGACAACTACAACCAAAAAATAGCCAGGCATTGGGGTGGGTGCCTGTGGTTCCAGCTACTTGGGAGGCTGAAGCAAGAGAATTGCTTAAGCCCAAGAGTTTGAGGTTGCTGTGAGCTGTGACTCTACTGAGGGTGACAAAGTGAGACTCTGTCTCAATAAATAAATAAATAAATAAATAAATAAAATAGATGTTATTATTAGAAAATAAACGTAACTACAAATCATTGCTTCATTTTTCCACTTTTGTTAAATGTTATACATCTACCAGTCATTTTCAGTAGTTTTTATGTGTGATTATATTTGCTGATTATATGTAAATAATTTTATAATTTAGCAAAATACTGCATGTCATTTTTGTATAAATTGTAATAACTAGTAGGTTCAGGGTAACTTTGGAGAGTAACTAGTTTGTGTTTAGAGTCGTTTATAATGTCTTATGACATTTTCATTTCATTAAGTTGCTGGAGAGGTTTTAGGCAGAGAACAGTTGATTTCAGTTTTTAAAACTTTCCCTCCAGTTTTACTTTTAGTTAGAAATCTTTCAAGTTTTATTTTATTTGGTCCCTTATCTTTGTGGAGCTTTGACACTAACAGAAAAGAACCTTCTTACAACCACAGATGACTTAATAATGTAAAGGGACACTTGTTAATCAACATGAATTCCACATTGTTTAGTATATACATACTAAAGAAAGTTTTATATTGCTGTTTCTGTTACAGTTAATTTTAGTTGTGCCAGCATGTTTACTACCAGAGCAGAGTATATATGTATTACATCATTTATAGGAAATGAAACCTAAAGGAAGAGCTTTTTTAACATTGGTAAATTGGTGAAAATAAGAACAGGATGTTTTTATTTTTTAATTGCTTAAAAATCTAAAAAGCAAGTTTGCTTAAAAATCTAAAGAGCAAGTTTTCTTAACTTAAGCCTTTTCTAATTGTTAAAGAATCCAGGATTAATGTAGTTTATTAGGCCAAGAAGATTCAGACCTAGTCAGTGATTTCATTTATCTATTTAGTGAAACTTAGGGTTATTTTTTTCTAAATTGCACCATTTTCCCATTAGCACATACAAGATTTTAAATAAGTGACCTTTATGAAAACTGGTTTTATGACAGTTATTAATTTTGTTTGCACGTAAGTATAATAAGAAAAAAATTAGTTTTCCATGCCTCCTTGACCTATAATATTACACGTAAAAACACTGTGTGCCAGGTACTGTTGCAAGTGCATATTGCCTTCTTTACTCATCACCACAATTTAGGGTAGTGATGCTATTATTCACATTTAATGAAATGGGAATCGTAGGCTCACAGAAGTGTTCACACAGTGTTGTAGCTGGAATTTGACCCCAGATAGTCTGGATCTTTAGTTCATGCCCTTAAATCATAGTACTATATTGCTTCTTAGTTTAAAGATTTGTTTTAGAAGATCATTCCACTTTAAAAAGTAGGAGAGAAGATCTTTTTTTCTTTTTAAAAGGAATCTATTTTATATTTAGTAGCAGAATTCAGCCATTTTAAAGCTTGTCTCTTGTTACTGTTCAGTGTAGGTATGATACAATATATAGAAAATCACATCTTGCTTCTGGAAATTAAAGCATGTTTAAAAAATTGATAGATAAATAACAATATACGGAAAAAGTACATGCAAACAAAAGAATCTGGTATCATTTACTGTTGAACTTTTAAATTTCAGTTATCAATAATCAAGCTTTTATTAGAAGAAATGTGGTCCCTTTTAAGATAGCTTTATAGTAATAACAAATCAAGCAGGTAGTAAAATCTTATAGGATACTTTGAGCTTGTAAGATGGAAGTATTGGTTTACTCTAAGTCACAAATATGTGAAGCTCTTCTTTGGGATTATAAATCTAGAGAAATAGTCCAGCACAGAGAACACAAATATGAATGTTTGATGTTTTATGTTCCATGTTTACCAACTAGTATTTTTCCAGAAATAATTCTTTCAATGAATTTTTGAAGTCTCCCATCATTTAAATTAAGAGAGTGGAAGGAAGGTACAGGCACAATCACACTGATACCTCTTGAGCATTTTCCTGAAAAGTGGTAGTTCTGGTAGCATGGCTGCTAGTTAGAACAGTCAATTTTGCTATCTTAGTCATTGAACGAATCTACCTTCTATGTGACTTTAGGGTGATTCTTCCTTTCCTCACTTTAAGAATCATTTCATTGTTTTAAGCCATGATTATGGATAAAAGTGAAGTGAAACTGTTGGATATCTTGGCAGAGAGATAAAGGGAAGGTTAAGAATAACTCATAAAATTGATCCTCAAAATAAGTACAAAATACGTATTTACATTTCTTTTTCAGTGAAGCATCTGAGAGAAATTAATAGGTTAGCCCATAGCCCCCAGGTGATAGATAGATCGATAGTATCACTGCCAGTGAACATTTACTAAATACTTAATCAGTGGCAGCTACTATTTTAAATACTTTACACTTAAGGCATGCTCTGACCACTTTTTAAGTACATGCTTTTATTATCTCACTTTACGTTTAATAATTTTAGAGCTAGTTTAAATTCTTTGTTTATAATGATTTAAAATACTAGATATTATCTAATATTAAGGATAAGTTCTTAGTATTAAAGATGGTTTAATGCTGTCACTACTCAAATATAACTCAAACAGTATTTCATTAAACTTCTTTTCACACTTAGACCCCATGTAGAATTTTTCAGAAATTACTAGTTTTTTCTTCCCTGAGTATTGTCAGTCCGTATTGTACCTTTTATTTTCATTTACTCAGTTACCACCATAATTCACATTGTGTATCTCATATTTATTCCCCTGAAGTCATTTTTCTAGACTATTTCTCCTAACTATTTTTTACAACAGAGAAATGTAGTTTCCTGTTTAAATGTAAATTCCACCATCCAGAAGTGACAAAAAAGTCACTAGTAAAGAAACCTGGCATAAGGCTGATAGTAAGGGGCCTCAGTTTTGGATACAAAATTGCTCCTCAAAAAGAAGGAAATAAATTCTAATTGTAATATAAGGCCGAAAATTAACCTGCTTTTGGTTATGCTAAATGTACTTTTATTTACAAAATATTCATTATAAAATTTTATAAAGTATTTACAAAATATTCTCTACATGTCAGCCACCTCTTTGCAAAATTGTATAAAGTAATGACTTGCTTTTTTTTCCTCCAAAAGAAAAGGAGTTAAGAATGCTAGCTATGCCTTCCACTCTCCTTGTAGTTTAAGAAGACTTGGATATTAGTGTGATGATTCAGGGCAGCACCTGTGGCTCAAAGGAGTAGGGCACTAGCCCTATATGCTGGAGGTGGTGGGTTCAAACCCAGCCCCAGCCGAAACTGCAAAAAAAAAAAAAAAAAAAAAAAAAGTAATCCCCTTTAGTGTGATGATTCCCCACTATTAGAGAAAATCATTTAGCAGAAGTACCTGTAGAAAGGAATTCCTTTATGAAAGAAGTCAAAGGATGGTACAGGCAAACCCAAGAGTGGCTCTGAAGTCAGTCTGTTTTAAGTACTACAGAGTCAGTTAAATCAAAACCTGATTAAAGACAATGTTAATTACTCAGATAAAAAGGGCATGAAGCTCCTTGACCATGGTGAAAGAGACCCTGATAATCTGGGTTGATTTCTCTTATTTACTTGTATGTTAGTATAGCTTGACAAAGTTTTAACAGTTTAGTTGAAAGATTTATCTTTGATAAAGATGGCAAGTTTATATTCATAGATTTGAATGGATTTCAAACTGAAGTTTTTAATTCTCAGGAGAGGTGTAGCTAAATAGTTGTACCATATAGTCATGGCTGTCATTTACAAAATTTATTTTTTATTTACTATGTTAAGAACTTTTTACATACATTAAGTAAGCAATAGTATTCTCATTTTACAGACACAGAAACTGAGCTATAGAGTTGAATGTACTTGCTCATACACATGGTCATTGGTAGAGCAGGGATTCCTAACGTAGGCAGTCTTAACTCTGAAGACTGCATTTTAAACTCTTAACTGTACTGCTTGCCCGTGTATGATAAAGTCATACCCAGAATATGGAAGCAACTTTTTGAGAGGTGAATACTTGAAAGTATTAAAATCAAGAACTGACAGTGTCGCCAGACTAGTTAAATACCATTTTCATCTGTTATCCTTGTGAAAAGCCTGTAGAGCTTTCTGGGCTACTTCGTTTCGCCTTTAGTTTTAGCGGTCTCATTTCCTACTAATGTATCTTTGCTTTGATACAGAGGGTCTTTCCCATTTCCTGCAAATTTTTGCTTTCTCTTGCTTTGGGGGGCTTTATACATCATTTCTATCATTTCAAATACATCTAATTCCTGACTTCACTTCAAAAACCTAGCTCAAAATCAGTCTTTGTGAAATCATCCTTAAAAAGGCCATCCAAACTTAGGGCACCTCCACTCTTTCCTTTTTTAAAAATAGGTATGTAATGGCTTTATTTTGATATAATTCACATACCATGCTACTTGCCGACTTAAAGTGGCCAATTCACTGGGTTTAAGTATTATTCACAGAATTGTGCAACCAACAGTTTAGAATGTTTTCATCATCCCCAAAAGGGATTACTGTTTGCCTGGCATTTCTTCCCACACTTCCCTGCTATAGGCAGCTACTAATCTACTTTCTGTTTTCATGTATTTGCCTATTCTGGGTATTTTATATAAATGGAATATCATAATAGGTGTAGTTTTATGACTGGCATAATGTTTTTTTACGCTTACCCATGTTGTAGCCTGTATCAATATTTCTTTGTTTTATTGCTGAATAATATAGTCCTGAGTTGCTTAACAACAGGGACACATTCTGAGAAACGTGTCAGTAGGCAGTTTTGTCCTGGGAGCATGGTAAGTGTACTTACACTAGGTGCTGCCAGGATGTATGGGATGGCCAGTTGCTCCTAAGGTACAACCTGAAAAGCACATTACTGTACTGAATACTGTAGGCATTTGTAAGACAGTGGTATTTATAGTAGTCCCAAAGTTACAAACATTTAACATATGACTTGCACTTATAAACGGAGGCTATTACAAAGTAATAGGTAAATGCACCTGTTCAATTTATATACAAATTCAAATTAAGAACAAACCTAAAGAACATATTTTGTTCGTAACCTGGGGACTGCTTGTATCTAAACATATCTAAACATAGAAGGTCAGTAAAAGTACAGTCTTATATAAGGAAACCATCGTGGTAAGTGTGGTCCATTGTTGACTGAAATGGTTGCCTGACAGTGTGCATGACTGCTATATTCCCTTGTGTAGATATAACACATTTAGTTTATCCTTTTAATAGTTAATGGACATTTGCATTTCCAGGTTTTGACTATCATGAATAATCTTGCTATGACCATCCATGTGCAAGTTGTCCCTTCTCTTACGTATATACTTAGAAGGACAATTGCTGGGTCTCTTTGATTAACTTTTTGAGTAACTGTTAGACTATTTTACAAAGCCAAGGCACCATTTTAACTTGCCACCAGCAGCCTGTGAGGGTTCCATTTCCTCCACATTCTTGTCAGTGCTTGTTACTGACTTTTTGATTGTAGCCATCTTGGTGGGTGTGAGATGGCATCTCCTTGTTGTTTTGATTTGCATTTCTCTGATAGTTAATGATTTTGACATCTTTTCATCTGTTGGTTGCCCATTTGTGTGTCTTTTGAATGTCTGTCCTGATCTTTTGCCCATTTTACAAATTTGGTTGTTTTGTTATTGTTGAGTTTTTTATATGAATATATTTTAGATACAGGGTTCTTATTAAATAGGTGATTTGCAAAATTTTCTCCCATTTTATGGGTTTTCCACTTTCTTGAGGATTTCCATTGAAGAACAGTTTTTATTTTAATGAATTCAACTTACCTACTTTTCTCTGTTGTCATTTGTGCTTTTGGGATTGTGTCTAAGAAGGCTTTCATGTAACCAAATCTCATGAAGATTTACTTCTATATTTTTTTCTATTTTATGGTTTTAGCTCTTAATATTTAAAGACTTAACTCAAGTGAGGTGATTTTTTTTTGTGAAATTGGTGTGAGGCAGCAGTCCAATTTCATTCTTTTGCATGTGGCTATCCAGTTGTCTTAGCACCATTTGTCAAAAAGATTCTCCTTTTCCTGTGGGATGGTCTTTGGAACCCTAGTTGAAAATCTGTTGACTGTAAAAATAAGAGTTTATTTCTAGACTCTCCCGTTGATGTAGCTGTCTGTCCATACGCCAGTACCACACTATCCTAATTAATACAGATGTGTAGCAAATTTTGAAATCTGGAAGTTGGCTTCCGGGAACTTTTTCAAGTTTGTTTTAGCCCTCTTATTTTATACTATTTTGAAATGTTGCCTTGTAAATATTCTTTCATATGTGTTCTTATTCCACATAAATGATACACTTTTCTTTTTAGCAGCCTGTCTTCTTACCTCCTCTCATTTGAAATCTCCCTCAGTCCTTTATCTCTTAGAAGTATCCAGTATAATACTATTTACGCACTGAGTGCTGTGTCATATAACTCACAGATCTCTCTCTTACTCCTAACTTCAGGCCCCCCAAAGCACAAATAGCCACTACATTAAGAAGATAGGTGAGTGTGCTACTTATCAGAAAGACATTTACAGTACTGCATGTCTATAGAAAAGGTAGAGCAGCAGCTGGAAATGATACAGCATTCTAAGAAGGGCAAACCCCACCTTAATCCTTCAAATGAGAAAATAGTCACATCATACCATTTAAAGAACATGTAAAAACATTCAAAATAATATATATTTTTTATGAAAATACATTTATGTAGGAAAGTATAGAAATGTTCATGGAATGATAAGTGCTAAATTCAGGGTAAGGTATGCAAAGAGAGGGGTCTGTCGGGGGCTAAACGAGTATTTGTAATAATTTCCTTAGGTGAATGGTTGATGGAATATATTAATACATAGATGCTTGTTTTATTCTTAGAATTGTAATATATGCCTGCATATGATACCAAATTTTTTTTGAAAAGTAAAGTTGGTTATAAGGATGTTTTGAGGGAAGATCCAGTTTTTCTTAGTTTTTTATTTATTTTTTATTTTATTCCCAAACCCAATTCTTCCAATGCAGAAAAGTTAAACATAGTTGAGGAAATATACGTACAGTGGGGGGGGTGTCAAACGTTTTTAATTATTATTTCCTTCTTGCTTCATATGTAATTATCTAGATTTACATGTCAGATATTGTTGCAGGATATCTTTAGTATGGAAATGCATACTATTTAAGATATTGTGTGCATGTATTCTGGATGAAGAGTTTAAAACCTTATCACTTGGCCTCCTTCTTGAGTTCCTTATTTGTCTTAGTTTAGATCTAAAAGAGGTCATAAAAATTAGTTCTTGCTAACTGATGGCTTTAATGTGCAGAGCAGAAAATAGGTTAGAAATGCTTGAAATTCAAAATTAAGCCATAGAAAGGAGGTAAACCAGGCCACTGATTTATTTGAAAACACTTCATAGTTTTCTTAAGTTAAGATTTACTGCAACAATGAAATTCTGAATTTAAGTTTGTAGCACTTAAAAAAAATCAGTGAATATCTGACTGATAATGGTTTAAAATAGTAGGTACTATCAATATCTCTTTAGTGTTAAAAATAGGCTTATATTATAACATTCAAATATAATTTAAATATTTCATTAAGGATATTAGTCATAAGAGTAAATTAGCATCCAGAATCATTTATACCGTTACTTTTGTACAAGATGGTTGTAAATATTTTTTTGAGATAAAGTGTGTTATGTTGGATTAGGCTGAGAATTTTACATGCTTTCTTACTCATGAAATAATGAGTGTCTATGCCCACTCTACAGAGCAAGATAGGATTTTTTTAAAAAACAAGATTATTTTATATAAATATTAAGCAATTAAGCAGGAACGTTTATCTGGAGGTATAAGTATAAACGTGTACAAATCCAAAAAAAAATAAACAAATATGTATTCACTGACTGTCTGGTTTCTTAAATCCTGCTATCAGGATTTTCCCATACTGCTTTTAAACTCTGTTATATCTGAGACTATTCTGAATTGTTTATTGGCTCTTATATATCTTTTTTAAAGTTGCTTCTAATGTGTATAAGACCACCAAACAGCTATTGAAATTCTTCTATTCCTCTTGCCCTCCTTAAAATCTGGCCTTCTTAGTTCTTACCATAGCTTTACTACATTCGAAAACTGTCTTAATATTGACTCAGAAGCCCTCAAGCTTCTCCAGAGCCATTGAAAATTATTCTATCCTGACCATGATACAAGTCATCTTTCTTGATACCTTCAGAATATTTAGCCTATTACAATTTAGACCTTTCGAAGTACTCATAACAACATGTGAATTTTTTATTTGCTAAGCATTTCACATGTGTTTAATCCTCCCCAGTAATCTTGTGAGATATTCCCAGTAGTCTTCCTGGAATCACATCATATCTTTTCCCTTTTAAAAATCTTTCAGTAGTTTCCAGTGTACTTAGGAGAGAATTCTTATCATTGCCTTAAAGGCATTATTTAGTCTACTAACGCTAGATAAACTGGAGAGTGCCAGCCCACTGTCCAGTCTTATCTAGCATTTTTCCTCTCCTTGTCATAAACTCTAACTTCGTTTAGTCAATTTCTCCAGCATACAAAATTCTCACACTTCTTCTGGTGTTAGAATACACTGTTCTTTCCATTTAGATGGTTTTTCTTCTTACTCTTCCTACTCTTACTCCTATTCAGCATTACGTTTTCAGAAAGATTTTCCTTTATTCTAAACAGAGCCCCCATTATAAGCTTTCATAGCTCCTACCACAGTATTTTGCTATCTTGATAACTGTTGTTTTTCTCCACTGTACTCTGAATTCCATGAACAGAGGGACATAGGGCTATTTTGCTAACCACTTTATATGTAATAGCGTATGTGTAGTAGACATTCAGCATTTTTTTGAATGAATTCCCATTTATAAGGTAAAAAAAATCTAAGGATTTTATTGCCGAGTAGCTTTTCTAAGACTTCAGAGCAAGCAGTGTCAGAAATGGAATTTTAATGGAATACTTTTTCTATAGTAAACTTAGAATTCATATTTACAAAATAAGAGAATATATAAACATGAAAACAAGTTGAGATTGGGTGTGAAAATTTTGTTCACAATTTAGTGTTTACCCATGTTCTAGAAAATTTATTAAAAGATAGTGTTTTTGCTTGTGTATGATACTGACTGATAGGAAAACATGACTCTCATATAGATGTAGTGTGAACACTAGGCTTTCTTTGTATTAAGTTCCTGATAGGCAGAAATCTATTTACCAAAGATGCCCCACGTTGAAATACTCATTTTCTCTATAAATAAAATGAACAGAAATTATTGGAAGTTGTCTGTTAAATAAGTGTTTGAATTCTTAATAGCTTGGGAATAACATGTCCTCTCCTACTTCACTTTTAAATAAGAACCCTTACTGTTTTGTAAAGATGGAGGGTGGTATATATGATTTTACTAAGCATTTGTTATATAAATGTAATTTAAAGTTTAGTGTAGTGAAAAGAACACCGACCTTCAGAGTCTGAAAACTAGAGAGTGCTAGGCTTAGTCCCCACTGAGTGGTATTGTTTGACCTTGGTGAGTCACATAACCTCTTTGAGTTTTGGTTTCCCCCTCAGTTAAATAAAAAAAAAAGGAAGATAAATAAATTTACAATAAATTAATGGAAAGATATTTTGTACACAAACCTGATATAAACCTAAAACATTTATATTCCATAGATAATAAGAGTTTAAATAGGAGTGATATGAGTGTACATAGTATTTGTGTTTTACAACGTCTAGCAGCAAGATGCTGGCGTGGATGTGGAGAGAAGGGAACAGACTCCTATGGGACTGCTAACTAATTCAACCTTTTTGGAAGAAAGTATGGAGAATCCTCAAAGAACTCAAACTAAACACTCCATTTGATCCTGCAATCCCATTACTGGCATCTACCCAGAAGAAAAAAAGTTCTTTTGTCATAAGGCCATTTGCACTAGACTGTTTATCGCAGCTCAATTTACAATTGCCAAAATGTGGAGACAGCCTAAATGCCCACCAACCCAGGAATGGATTAACAAGCTGTGGTATATGTATACCTTGGAATACTATTCAGCCATCAAAAAAGATGGAGACTTTACATCTTTTGTATTAACCTGGATGAAGGTGGAACACTTTCTTAGTAAAGCATCACAGGAAGGGAGAAGCAAGCATCCAGCGTTCTCTATTCTAATATGAAGGCAGTAGATGAGCTAATAGAAGGGGGGTTAGGGAAATGAGCAAGTGGGGAGAGGGGGACGGCATGGAGGGTCACAGTGTAGGGCACACCTCTTGAGGGACGGATACAATTATAAGAGGGACTTTATCTAACAAATGCAATCCAGTGTAACCTAATTCTTTGTACCCTCCATGAATCCCAAATAATTAAAAAAAATTTCTGGCAGCAGAGTGGAAGACAGGTCGTAAGCAAGCATAAGCTAAAGCGGAGAGATAAGTAAGACAGCTGCTATAATGCCACTAAAAATGGTGGGAAAGGGGAAGTACAGAGAACTAAAATACTTTTCTGAAAATGAAGAAGAGAGGGGCAGACATAATCTGAAGATACTTGGTTACTGGATATTATGGAGAGAGGAACATAGGATAATATTCTGGTCTGGTCTGGGAAATTGAATTACTGATGAAGTCATTTACTAGAAGAATACTAGAGAATAAATAAATACAGAGGTGAAGATGGTAGACAACTTGAAGTTGAAATTTCTATGCAAAATCCAAGAAACATGGACTAGTTGGGATTGGAAATCTGATTCAAGAACTTGAGGACTGGCTCAAGGACGCATTTTTTGGAATTATTAATATGAATTATAATATAGGAGAAGATGAACAGTAAAGGAAGAAATCAGAGAGCAGCTCTGCATACCAGAGCCAAACAGTAGGATCACAGAGGTTAATTTTTAAAGGATTAATAGATACGTAAAATTATTGATCCTTTGGATTTATTCAGGTAGTTGGTGGTGATTTTTGTGAGAGTCCGTTGGGGTAGGTAGAATAAATGAGAATTGAGGAAGGAGAAATTAAGAAAAGCTGACTGTAAAGACAAGACAGAAAAATGGGTATAGAGAAGGAAATGAGTATGTGAATTGAAAGATCAGGAGGAAACAAGGAAAAGACTCATTTCTGTTTATATGATGAATGGAAAAAGCCAGAAGAGAAAGAGAGAAAAACAAGAGGGTAGGAGCTATCTAGGGGAACAGCATCCAAGGAGGCAGAAAGAAATTAATTAGATTGAAAATTATTGGCCTAGAATGTAAGGACGGTTACTTCCTCCACTGATGTTGCAAAGTTGAGGCTTCTCACTTCCCTCTGAAGTAAGTAGCAAGGTTATCTTTTCAACTTAATGGAGATGGTGCAATATAGTGTGACAGAAGTGAGGCTGTGAGGCTTCTACCTTCCTTGTAAAGTAGATAGCAAGGTTGTCTGCTCAACCTAATGGTTCATTGGTGAGATTGGCAAAGAGTTGGAATAATTATTGAGAATAGAGAAGACTATGCTGTAGACATACTGGAGGATTTCAGAACATCTTTGAAGGACTGAAGATATTGAAGACCCCAGATCTTTGATCTCCATGAGATTTTCTGTAGTAATTTTGTACCCCAAAAATGTTGACATTAATCATACTTATGTACTAGTGTGCAAACATCCTGGGTAATGACCAAGTATGAGGCACCCTCATAAAATCCCTTGTAACTCACTGAAATGGGGAAATGATAGTTATTAAGCCATAGGCAGAAGCCTCAATGGTAAAATGATCTTATAGATTATACATTGGTACATTTACTCTGTAACTTTTCATATAGGAGCTCAATCATGTGTCTCAATATTATTCCAAACTTTGTATAAGAAAATTAGTTGGTTCATTATAAACCACTTATATAACTCCTCTGTTTGTTAGACTATTACAAGTGGTTGCACATTGGTATTTAGATCAGTTTTAGGTGTTTGCAAGTCTGTGATTTAATGTGGTATTTGGCACTAAAGTTTGATCATCTTCAAATTAGTAAATATGTCATTTTCAGGATTTTTTATTATTTGTTTTGCCTATGTTATCTTCCAAGATTTCAAAGCATGTGTACTTCACGTGCTTTTCCTTTGGTGTGAGTTGTCCCATAATTTTTATTTCTCTGGCTTATTTACTAGTTGCCACAGGAAATAATTTCTCAAGAATGTATGTATTACTATATATCAGAATCAGATTTTGGTAAATTTAGAAATTATGCTTCTCAGCTTGACGCCTGTAGCTCAGCGGCTAGCGTGCCAGCCACATACACCGGAGCTGGCGGGTTCTAATCTAGCCTGGGTCTGCCAAACAATGACAACTACAACTGAAAAATAGCCGGGCATTGTGGTGGGTTTCTATAGTCCCAGTTATGTGGGAGGTTGAGGCAAGAGAATCACTTAAACCCAAGAGTTTGAGGTTGCTGTGAGCTGTAACACTTAACGTATATGTTAAGCACTATTTCATTTACAAGCAGGGCCACAACTAAGATGAGACAAGTGAGATGTCTAGAACCCTAAAGGTCAATGTTCCCTTAAATTTTATGCCTTAGGTGTCTTACCCTAGTTCTAACTGAAGAAACACTAGGTGAACACAGAAACTACCCAGCTTTTCTGACCAGCATAGAAATGCACAACACACACACACAAGCCAAAGAAAGAGCTGCCTGAATCGCGTGTGTTACGAGCCACCTCCCCCTCTGCTGTTAAGCCTTCCTGGCATATTTCACATCATCACCTCGCACCACTGCACACCCTTCTGAATCCCATTTCCATAAGCAAACTTCATTTTTAAAAGAGAAGTGTCATGTTACTGTGGCATTTATATATTTCTTAACCATTTAACATATATAAAACTGGGCTACCATGTTTTAGCTATCTTTTTTAAAAACATGTCACTGACCAAGCTTTTGAATGTTGTACCCCAATCACATTTTCCCTATATGCCCTGTGGTTTTTACTGCACAATTCTTGTATAGCACGGTGATTTTTAAGAACATATGCTGTGTTACGGCAGAACTAACTATAGAAAAGTAAATCAAAGATATATTCACAAGTAAATGTGAAAAGCAAAACACAAATTTTTGAAAAGATACAGAAGAAAATCCTTGTTACTTTAGAATATAGGAAGAGTTAAGGCAAAAAGTAACAAACTTAAAAAGACTGATAAACTTGCCAAGATTAAAATTAAAAGCTTCTATTCAATAAAAAATACCATCAACTAAAGAGATAAGATAGACTAGAGAAGATACTTATACTGCATACAATCAACAAAGGATAGCATACAAGAAAAACTCCCTTAAATTAATAAACAAAAGAAAATTGGGCAATTTACAGAACAGGAAATCAGAATAGCCTCTATAGGCGAGAAGATGCTTAACCTAATTAGCAACAAGAAAAATCCAAAGTTAACACCACAAAAAGATACCATGTCATTCCCATGAAACCGGCAAACACATAAGCATATGTACATGTGTCAACAAAATTAAACATGGAAAAAATGTGTAGTAACAAGAATTCTTATGCTTCAGGAGGGTGGGGGCAGGGTAAACAAGAATCCTTACTTTAGAAAATAATTTGGCAATGTCTATTAAAGATGAAGACGTACAAGCCATACAGTCATGCACCGGCATTGAGTTCTACCCTACAGAAACTTTTGCACGTTTTTACAAGAATAAAACCATACAGATATTTACTGAAGCATAATTTGTAAGAATGAAAATTGAAAAAAATCTCATGTGCTATTTATACTATGAAATACTACACAAAAATTGGAATGAATTAACAATAAATCTCAAAACTACAATGCTATCAACAAATGAAAAAAGGAAGCTGCAAAAGCATATATACAATATATTAAGATAATGTGAATACGTACTTACTGCAACAATAGAAAAATTTACATGTATAAGTGGAAGGAATATACTCTAATGGTTTAAAAAATAGCAAATACATACATAGTTATTATCATGATCAAGTATTATACACTGTACATAATTGTATTGCTATGTACTACTGGCAGTGTGTAGGTTTGTTTCCACTATCACCATAAACATATGAGTACTGTGTTGTGCTGTATTGTTAGAATGGCTACAATGTCAGTAGGCAATAGGAAATTTTCAACTCCATTATAATCTTATAGGGCCATCATTGTATATTATTGTTCATCTTTGATCAAAGTAGTTATGCAGCAGAAGAATGTATACAGAAGCTCCTCTAGTTAAAGTGAAGTTACAGCTCAATAAACCTGTTAAAAGGTGAAAATATTATAACTCAAAAATATGTCTTTAATGCGCCTTTCCTACCAAACATAGCTTAGCCTGGCCTACCTTAAATGTGCTCAGAACACTTACATTAGTCTATCCTTGGACAAAATCATGTAACACACAGCCTATTATTAATATATAATAAAGTGGTGAATATCTCATGTACTTTATTGACTACTCTACTGAAAATGAAAAACAGAATCGTTGTATCAGTACTTTCTCCCTAATGTGTGTCATTTTGACGCTGTCATGAAGTCTAGAATCTAGACTTAGGAAGCCCTGCTATCCTATTCCCCTAGACAGGATGATCTGTGTCTGTTTTTTGTTTGTTTGTTTGTTTCCTGAAACAGTCTTTTTCTGATATCCTGGGTGGAGTGCAGAGGTGTCCTCATAGCTCACTGCAACCTCAGACTCCTGGCTTAGGCGATCCTACTGCCTCAGCTTCCTAAATAGCTGAGAATATGGGTGCATGCCAAGACACCTGGCTAATTTTTCTATTTTTAATGAATACGAGGTCTCATTCTTGCTCAGGTTGGTCTTGAACTCCTGAGCTCAAATGATCCTCCTGCCTTGGCCTCCCAGAGTCCTAGGATTACAGGTGTGAGCCTACTCCCAGCCATATTTTTTTTTATTGTAGTAAGAAAACTTAACATGCAATCTGCCCTCTTAAATTCTTAAGTGCACAATACATTATTGTTAACTGTAGGCACAATGTTGTACAACAGATCTCTAGAACTTACTTTGCATAACTGAAACTTTGTTACCCTCTGAACATCAACTCCTTTTTGCCCTCTATTCCACTGGGCCCCTGGGAACCATCATTCTCCTCTCTGTTTCTATGAGTATGGTTATTTTAGATAGCTCATATAAATGAAATCATGGAGTTATTTGTCTCTGTGACTCTTTTCATTTAGCATAATGCCCTCTAGGTTCATCCATGTTGCTGTGTATAGCAGGATTTCCTCCTTTTTCAGACAGAACAGTATTCCTTTGTATGTGTATAGCACATTTTCTATATCATTTCATCCATCAGTGTACGTTTAGGTTGTTTTCCCACCTTAGCTATTATGAATATTGCTACCATAAACATAGGAGTGCATGTTAGCTCTTCAAGATCTTTGTTTCAATTCTTTTGGATATATACCCAGAAGAGGGATTGCTGGATCATAAGGTAGTTTTATTTATTTTTTTTATTTTTTGAGACAAACTTTTGCTTTCAAGCCTTTTCCCTGAATAGAGTGTCATGGATGGCATCTTCATAGCTCACAACAACCTCCAACTCTTGGGCTCAAGCGATCCTCTTGCCTCAGTTTTATTCTATTTTTAGTAGAAAAGGGATCTCATTTTTTGCTCAGTCTGATCTCAAACTGGTGAGCTCAAGCAATCCACCTGCCTCAGCCTCCCAGAGTGACAGGAATTGAGCCACCACACCCAGCTGTTTTTAATTTTTTGAGGAACTTCCATACTGTTTTCCGTAGCTGGTGTGCCATTTTACATTCCTACCCAATAGTGTTGGGTTCTAACACAAGGGTTGTGATTTCTCCATATCCTTACCAACACTTGTTATCTTTTGTTTCTTGAGTAATAGCCATCCTACCAGGTGTAAAGTGGTGTTTCATTGTGGTTTTGAGTTGATACATCAGTTGCATTGTAACACATTCAGATTTTCAAAACAAGCCTTAAAACAGACTGCCTACATGAGGTAGAGCTGTAAATTTATTTTTTCCCATATTCATGGCCAGTTGTCCCAGTACTTTTTATAGAATAATCTTTTCTTCCCTGCTAATTTATGATGATGCTTTGACACATATATCCTTACATATATGTGAGCATGGTTCTTCTTTTCTTTTTCTTTTTTCTTTTTTTGAGACAAGGTCTTGCTGTGTTGTCTCTCACCTAGTCTCCCAAGTAGCTGAGGTTATATACCACATAGCCACACACCATGGTGTCCAACTTTGGTTCCTTTTTTAGTGTGTGCTGTATTTATTGGTCTTTTTGCTTCTGTCTATACCAATATCACATTTTCTTAATCACAGCTTTGGCACTTTATAACCTTGGGCATGTTAATTTCCCTGTGCCTTTGCACTTCACCTATGAAATTATGATAATAGAACCTACCTCATTGAGTAATTAAAGAAGTAAATGAGCCAGTATATTACAAGTGTTCAGATTTATGCACCTAGCTCAAGAGTAAAAACCAAATGTAGTGATTTTGTTTTTGAAAGTAATTTCTATAACTTAATAAAGAGCCTTGGTATCTAGGAGAATAAAATTGCCATCGTGGTTTTCTTCTTCCTGACTGGGTACAGAGGAAGTGGGGAGAGGTTTATGGAAGGATTCCCCTAGACAGTGACATTTAGGCTGATACATGAACGTTTATAGGAGTTAACTGTATGTCTTAGTCCAATTGAGCTATAATACTCTAACAAAGTGCCAGTAATTGGCTTAAAGACAACAAACATTTATTACATTTCTGAAGGCTGGAAAGTCCAAAATGGCTAAGTGCTGGCAGATTCTGTGTCTGGGGAAGGCCTGCCTTCGAGTTCTTAGATAGCACCTTCTAGCCATGTCTTCTTGTAGTGGAAGGGATGTGGTATCTCTGTGGAGCTTCTGTTATAAAGGCATAAATACCATCCATGAGGACTCTGCCCTAATGACCTAATCATTTCACAAATACCATCACCTGAGGGGTTAGGATTTTAATATGAATTTGGGGGTTGGGCTCACAAATATTCAGGGATACAATATTCTAGGCAGTGGGGACCATGAGGCAAGAAAATGATGTGTCAAGGAACTATAACTGGATCTAAACACAAAAATGGGACAGCTGAGACTAGAAAGGTATAGATAGGGGCAGAGCATTATAGGCAATGTTAAGGATTCTAAATGTCAACCTAGAATCATAGTTGTAACTATTTGTAACAATTGATATTTCATGCCTTTTAGTCTAAGGAGTCTAGGAATAAAAGCCACAACAAATAGCGCCTGTGGCTCAGTGAGTAGGGCGCCCGCCCCATATACCGAGGGTGGCGGGTTCAAACCCAACCCCGGCCGAACTGCAACCAAAAAATAGCCGGGCGTTGTGGCGTGCGCCTGTAGTCCCAGCTGCTCGGGAGGCTGAGGCAGAA